>CM064911.1:84185291-84406065 GCA_032727855.1 Quercus ilex subsp. ballota
CCACTTTTCATCGGATTAGAATGAATCAAACAACTTAGCATTTATCCTTGTTGGCAGTATTAGGAAATTATTGCCGACATGTCACTGTATCAAGAATGACTCAAGTTACAGTTCATCAAACAGTATTTTGGATGTATTAGGAAATAATTTATAAATGCCGACAATCACCATCCAGTCATGGATTGAGATGCAGTTAACCCCCTCTCACACGCTAATTTTTTTTTTTACTAATCCTTTTTTTTTTTTTTTTTACTCAATGATTGAGATTTAAAATTGTAACTTAAAAAAAACAATTAAAATTGTAACTTTAAGAAGCTGTTTAGAGGCTGTTTGGTTCACCTATTTCCATAACTCAATTCTCTATTTCTATAACTCAAAAAAAAAAAAAAAATCTCAAAAATGGTAGGACTCATAGAAAAATACTTATTTGGTTGCACAATTTTTTTGTTTTCATAACTCTGTTTCTAACACTTAATTCTCTAATTTGTGAGTTATGAGTTATGGAAACTGAAAACACATTTTGGCTGTTTTCAGTTTCCATAACTCATAACTCAATGGCATTTTTGTAATTAAACACACATGGGGACCCACTTGTCATAACTCAGCCGCACTTTTTTGACCAATCTGCCTCTTTTTTTTTCCTTTCTTCTGATCAGCTCGTCTTCTTCTTCAATTCTTCCTTTTTTTTCTTTTTCTTTTTTTCCTTTCTTCTTTCAATGGGTTCGATCTTCACCTGGGTTTTTTTTTTTTTTTTTTTTTTCCAGTGGTTCGGTCTTCACCTGGGTTTAAAAAAAAAAAAAAAAAAAACTACACCAGTGACAGGTATAGGGCTCACAAATAGTGTGAAAAATATTGAGTGATGATATTTGAGTGATGGGGCTAAACAGGTGTTATATTTTAGAGTGATGGATGATGAGTGATGAAAATTGAGTGATAGAAATTGAGTGATGAAAAAAGTGGTGCCAAACAGCCTCTAAGCCACTTGCCTGCAACTGGTTGGAGTGATTGCAACGTGGATAGCCCATAACCTCATATCTCATATCTCATACGGTGGATTTGTCTTTCTAAAAGTGGACTGTATTGAGCTTGACTTTTGAATAAATATATATTGAAAAATATATAAACTTGTATAGTTAGTAGGTATATAAAAATTTTCTATCCGAATCAGAAGACCTTTCCAATGATGCTACATACGATCCCAATATGATATTATTACTAAAATTATTACGTGTTTAATGGGTTTTTTTTAATAAAACTTTTAAAAATTTTCGTAATATATTTCAAGCTCCCCGCCATAGGACGCTTTTTAAAGGGGGAAGTCCCATACTCCCATTGTTAGTTTTATACAAATACAAGTTTTTTTTTTGTTTTTTAACAGGTTAGGTTCCCACAAAGTGTAGAAACTTTCGTAATTATTTCACTAATACTCTAATCATAATTATTTCACTAATACACTAACATCCAGAACAAAATTCTTTAATATTTTTATTTGTTTTCAACGTTTTTATATTTTAAAATTAAAATAGTATGTCTTCCACATGTTTTGGTATTCAAAATTAGGGGTGCTTTCTGCCATTCATCTCAAAAAAATTAGGGGTGCTATTTCCGCAGCACCTAAAATATTTAAAATGGATAAACCTAAGTGACATGGTATTACTATTACAACAATTTTCATAATTATTTCACTAATACTCTCACCTTTTTAGGTCAAGATTCCTTAATATTTTGTTTGTTTGTTAATTAGTTAATGATTTTACATTTTTTTTAAATAAACTATTCCACATTTTTAGTATTTAAAATTAGGGATGTTATTTCGATCTAGCACATAAAAGATTTAAAATGGATCCACCTAACTAACATAGGGGTACTAAAGCAGCAAACTAAGAATTTAAACCTCTTTCTTTAATTAGGGAGAGTAGTTTATTGATCCTAATGACTTTTTTTTCCCTCTAAAACAGAATTCTACTCTTAAGTGTATATATGTGTAAAGCTCCCTCCCATAGACTTGAACCTCAATCCTTATCCCTCACAGTCCACAAGCACTTATACTTGTAGAGTAATCATCGCGCTAAGAGTGCATGGCTGCATGATTCTAATGACTTTGCACTCTATAGATTGTTAATTAGATCCAAAATAAAATATGAATGATGAAATGGACTCTCTCGATTTCAAATGAAAATGAGAGAAACTTGTTCTGACATTAGAATGATCCTTCCTTATTTATAGAACTATAAATAAACTAAACTATTTCTCAACATGTTTATGTTCTTTTATTTACTAATATGAACCAATCTCAAGGTTAAGTTTAGGCTTGAATATTAAACAAGTCAAATTCCAACATAATAATATGGTAATGAATAAGTTTGTTAGCATAAGACTTGATATATATATATATATATATAGAAACAAACACATACACACACACACTCACAAGGGAGAGGAAAAATGGTTTTAACATAAAAAAACACCATAAACTTCACTCAAAAGCCATGGTATAAGTTTGAAAAATGAGTTTATAAGATATCAAATTATTCTTTATAATTTATTGATGATATAAATAATTTATTTATAGTAATTATATATGATTTTTTAAAATATAAGTTTGGTGAATTTAATATTTATAAGTTCATAAATATAAATAATTCTATTTAATTAATTCAAATTATGTAATGTACCTATATTTTAATTATGGCTAAAATATTATTTTCGTCACTAAAGTTTGTATGAAGCTCCTAAAAAATTAAAAAAATTTGTTTTTCATTCATATACCATTGAGAACATTATACTACTTTTAAAAAAAATAAATAAAAATAAGGTTTTAAAAAATTTCAAGATTTTTAGGGATGAGAAATTTGTTGATCTTCTAAACGACTCATCTGATTATCATTACCAGTGAGTTTATATACTTTCCCTTCTAGAATTGAATTTACAATTTACTATTCTTGGATGAAATTATGAATTGCTAGAACTGTGACTGTGAAAACATATGCTTAGCTCTATATGGTACATATTGGATAGTCAGTTAATCACAAGTTCCAAAAGAAGTCAGTCCTAGACTCCTAGTCCCTAGATATTTACTTAGTGTTAATCTAAAAATCATCACAAGTAATTCAGTGGAAACGTATTTAGAAGTAAATTAGTTAAGCTGGTATAACTTAGATACAATTACCAAGGACCAAGGTGTTTATCTTAGATTTTCCAATTACATTAGACCATGACTAATAAGTCACATGATTAAATTTAATTATGGTTAAGGAAAGAAAACATAAATGGTGTTGCATTGACCAATACAATCACATAATTGAATTTAATTAACAAATCTGAAGTGCATACTCAAGGAACAGTACTACAAAAAATAAAATAAAATAAAAAATTGTCCCCTCTTAAACCATATATTAATTTGCTTATATATGTGTGCACCCATGATACCCAATAAGACATTATTACTAACTCGAGTTGGAATTAATCAGGTTCTTAGGAGTATTAGCAGAAGCAGTCTCAAGCAGATATGGAAGAGATCCGAGCTGCTTACAGAAGATTATCAAAAGCTAGAGCACCATCCACACACAACTTCTCACTAAAAGCTGCTTCGGACAAGTTCATGAAGCTTAGAGAAGCATATGATGTACTGAGCAATGAAGAAACCCGTAGATTTTATGACCGGACACTTGCTCAGGAGGCTGCGAGCCTAGAAATGAGAATGAAATTAGAGATTCCTTACGAGAAAGATGTAGAGAACTGGGAATCCATTCCTGACATGGTTGATTGTTTGGCGGCAGGAACATGGAGCTAGGTGATCAAGCAACCACAGCCCTTGGCACTGATACTGTCATCATTTGTGGTATCAAATATGCGATCTACTTCAAACAACCATGCTAATCAAGAATAGCTTAGAGCCTTGTATTATAAATTTAATGTATATATAGTGATCTCTCATTCCAAGTGCACATCAAACTATTGTGGCTATAATCATAAAAGTTAATTTGTACATGTCATTGAACGTGATTTATGTGCTATCAGTGGTGGAACTCTATACTTGTATTGTCATGGATTTGATAGTTATAATTCATTTGACTACAAGGATAAGGTAATTGATAAGAAATTTGTTTAATAAGGGGCACAATATATTGTTGGTTCTTACACTTTAACCAGTGAGTGATTTTAGTCCTCAATAAACTTAAATTGTTCGCGTCATCCGTTAATCTCTATGATGGAATGATGACGTGGTCAAACTAAGAATCGACATATCATCACTACAATAGACATGTTAGCTAGGAAATAAAAGTAATTATTTAAAATTTGTTAAGGACTAAAAGCAATCACATCAAATTTTATAAATCAAAATCAATCGCGGATTAAAATGAACAAAGTTTTTCTCCAAACTAGTTTGAAAAAAACTCTTCAAACTTCTCATATATTTATTTTTTGAATGTGAATTTTGAAAATCTAACCGATGAATTTCATGTTCCTTATGTTCTTAACATACGTATCAAATTTCGTTCAAATTGGATGTTATTTACTATTTGATCAATTAACTTATTTTTTATATACAATTTTAGATTACAAAAACTTGAAATTATAACATTTATTTGATGACATAGCAAATTGATCTTTGACCTTCTTGAAATTTTGTAAGCATTAAGAATGTAATAAGAACATGCAATCTAACGGTTAGATTTTCAAAATTCACACTCAATATAAAAATATATGATGAGTGTGTAGGGTTTCTCTCCAAACTAGTTTAGAGAGAAACTTTGTTCAGTTAAAATTTAGAGAACAACAATGTATTTTGACATATAATAAAATTCAACTTGTAATACATAAGTCCTTGTTATAGAATTATTTTATCCAAGGCCTTGTTAGGACAAATTGTGATACATCTCTTCATAATAATTAATTGCAACAAGATTTCACTCATAATGTTTTTTTTGTTTATCATAATAAAAGATTGTCAGGGATGAATGGTCAACCTTCTTTTTAAGGTTCCGACAAACCTTTTCTTTTTTCGCTAACACTGTGTTTGGTTGGGGTGAATTTTGGGGGATGGAAAACAGAGGGAGGAAAATATGGTGAAAAACAGTGTTTTCCACTATTTGGCAAGAAAAGGAAAATGGGGAGGATGAAAAACCGGGAGCAAATTTTCTCTCCCGGGCCCACAAAATTCATCCTCCCAAATCGGGAGGAAAAGGCTGGAGAGAAAGTGCTCTCACAGCACTTTTACAAAAATTCCATCTCCCAACGTCTACGACAACCCAGCGAGGCAGAATAAGAAGAAGGAAGCAGAAAATAACCACCCAACCACCAAACCCAGCACCACCACCAAACACCACAACCTAGCACAGAAAATTAACCCAAAATCAACAGAAAATTAACCCAAAATCAATGGAAAAGAAATTAGAAAACCCAACTCAAAATCAATCAAAACTCACTGGAAAACCCAACCCAAAATCATCACAGACACACCACAAAATCATCAAAATCGTTCTATATCTAGATCCAAATTCATCAAACCCATATACAAATTCATATAAATGATCAAACCGAAATTGAAAAAAGAAGAAGGAGAAGAAGAAGAAAGAAAGAAGAAGATGATGAAGAAGAGGAAGAAAAACCCAAACCGAAGAAGAAATTTCACCATCCAAAATCACTGTCCTTAATCAAACCCAACCTGAAATTTCATCTATAATAAAAGCATAAAACTCAAATTATAAAAGGAGACGAGAAAAGAAAAAGATTCTCAAAAAAAAAAAAAAAAAAAAGGAGAAGAGGAGGGGTTAGGTGGGGGGTCGATGGGAAATAATAGAAAAAGGTAAGAGAAATATCATTTTAATAAAAAAAGTGTATAATAGATAAATTGATGTGGGTGTTTTGTAAAAATGATGGTGTAAAATAGAAAAAATAAATTTTTTGTGTAAAATAGACGAAATTTTTTAGACAGACTGATGCGATTGCTCTTATCACTTTTGCTTTTTCTCATCTTACCTTCACAGCACACCAACGTCCAGCAATCTAAGTTCTCTTCTCTTTTTTTTTTTTTTTTTTTTTTTTCAACGTGACCTTATCAAGTTGTACATTATTGTAATTTTTACATTATAATAATAAAAACAATAACATAAATTTATATATATATATATATATATATAATGTGGTAAATTTTATATTATTTAATGAGTACAAATAAATGTATTTCTTACCTATTATGTAATAAGGTATAATAGTCAATTTATATAAATTATATTTTCCATCATTCCATTTTTCTCTCCAACCAAATAAAAGAGTTTTCTACTCTCTTACTTTTCCACCCCTCCAACCAAACACACAGGAGAAAAAACTAAATATTTTCTATACTCTCACAATTTTCCATCCTTTTACTTTTTCATCTTTCCATCCAAACGGACCCTAAGGCTCCGCTTGGGAGGAGGGAATGGAATGGAATGGAAAAGAATAAAAAGAATAATTTTAGAATATTCTTCCCTTCTCTTGTTTGGGAGTTTTAATGGAGGGAATGGAAAGTCCATTCCCTTGTTTAGGAGTTTAAGTGGGAGGGAATGGAATGGGTAGGAGGGAACACTCATTCCTCTCTATTCCTTTAAAACCTCAAATTTTCATTCCCTCCGAAATTGGGAGAAATAGGAGGGAATGAAATTAGATTTAATAATTCTTTTACTAAAACTCCTAAAATGCCCCTATATATTCAACTATTTATTTTAAAATAGGGGTCTAATAGTAATATTGTCATAAAATGATTCCATTTCATTCCCTCCATGTTGCTCCCAAACAGAATTACTTACATTCCATTCATTTTCATTCCATTCCATTCATTTATTTTAAAACATCCAATCAAGGTTACTTAATTCCATTCCATTCCATTCTTTTCCATTCCTTAAATACATTCCATTTCATTCCATTCCTTTCCATTCCCTTATGATCATCTCATTCCATTCCATTCCATTATCTTATGAACTCCCAAGCGGAGCCTAAATGTTGAGCTACTGAATTCCCAGTACGTCTTACATGAGAAAAATAAATAAGCTTGAAATCTTTTGCGGCTATCCACGAGTCTTCAATCACATGATCACACCTCACCAGACAGCAACCTTCAGAGTTTAGAAAATTAATAATCACAGCCGAATCTCCATCAACCTCAGCCTCAATAGTGCCAATTGCTAGAGCAAAATTAATGTCCCTTCTACACGCCAACCTCTTCAGCGGTAAAAGGAATAGGAATCTTCTCTGACATAGCACCAACAATCTCACCACAGCTATTGCGGATGACAACACCCAGACCAGCAACAAAGATGTACTTGAACAAAGCTCCATCAAAATTAATTTTGTATGGGGTATGTAAGGGTGGCAAATGGGCGGGTTGGGTCATAAATGGGTTGGGTCATAAATAGGTTGGGTGTGTAATTACCCATTTATCCATTTATGATTTGTTTATATATAAATTAATTATCCATTACCAACCCAACCCATTTAATTAGTAACCCACCCATTTAACCCAATATGACTCAAATACCTCTAAAACTACTTAAATACCCTCTTGACCTCCAAAATTACCAAAATACCCTTAAATACCTAAAATGATACAAATACCCCTACACTTCCAAAATTACCAATATACCCTTGGACATCCAAAATTATCTCCAAAATCTCTAAAATGAGCAAAATACCCATGAAACCTCTAAAATGACCAAAATACCCCCCGATATCTCTAAAATCACCATATATGCTTAAAACCCACTAAAATTGCCAAAATACCTCCAAAATCTCTAAAATGACCAAAATACCCCCTAAAACCCAAAAAATGACCAAAATACTCCTGAAACCTAAAAATGACCAAAATACCCCTAAAACCTAAAAAATGACCAAAATACCTCCAAAACCAAAAAATGACCAAAAAACCCCCAAAATCCAAAAAAATGACCAAAATACTCCCGAAACCCAAAAAATGACCAAAATACCCCCGAAACCTAAAAATGACCAAAATACTTCCAAAACCCAAAAAATGACCAAAGTACCCCCAAAACCCAAAAATGACCAAAATACTCCCGAACCCCAAAAAATGACCAAAATACCCTCGAAACCAAAAAATGACCAAAATAACCCCGAAACCCAAAAAATGACCAAAATACTCCCAAAACCTAAAAAATGACCAAAATACCCCCGAAACTCAAAAAATGACCAAAATACCCCCAAAACCCAAAAATGACCAAAATACCCTTGAAACTTAAAATGATCAAAATACTCTCGAAACCTAAAAATGACCAAAATACCCCCCAAAACCCAAAAAAATGACCAAAATACCCCCGAAACTCAAAAATACCAAAATACCCCCGAAACCCAAGAAATGACCAAAATACTCCAAAACCTAAAAATTACCAAAATACTTCTGAACCTTAGAAATTTACCTAAATAACCAAAAAAATCTAAAAATCATTGAAATAACCCTAAAACTAAAAGATGACATAAATGCCCTCGTAACCTAAAAAATGACTAAAATACCCTTAGAATCTAAAAGATGATCAAAATAACCCCAAAACCTAAAAAATTACCAAAATTCCCTCGAAACCTAAAAAATTACTGAAATTCCCTCAAAACCTATAAAATGACTGAAAGACTCTTAGAACCTTTAATTTGTCAAAAATATTCTCGAAACATCCAAAATACCCTAAACCTCTATTTCGGTAATTTTAGATGTTTCTGGTGTATTTCGGTAATTTTAGATGTTTCTGGTGTATTTTGGTCATCTTACATGTTTAGCGGTATTTTGGTCATAATTTGGGTTTCAGGGGTTTTTATCAATTATTTTTTTTTAGGTTTTGGGGTTATTTTGGTCATTTTTTAGGTTTTGGGGGTATTTCGATAATTTTTTAGGTTTCAAGGTATTTTGGTAATTTTTTTAGGTTTCGAGGGTATTTCAGTTATTTTTTAGGTTTTAGAGGTATTTCGGTCATTTTTTAGGTTTAGGGAGTATTTTGGTAATTTTTTAGGTTTATGGTGTATTTTGGTAATTGTTAGGTTTTGGAGGTATTTCGATCATTTTTTTAGGTTTTTAGGGTATTTTGGTCATTGTTTTAGGTTTTGGGGTTATTTTAGTCATTTTCTAGGTCTTGGGGTATTTCGATCATGTTTTAGGTTTCAAGGTATTTTGGTAATTTTTTAGGTTTCAGGGGTATTTTAGTCATTTTTTAGGTTTAGGGGGTATTTTGGTAATTTTTTAGGTTTAGGGTGTATTTTGGTAATTCTTAGGTTTCGAGTGTATTTCGGTCATTTTTTTTAGGTTTTTGGGGTATTTTGGTCATTTTTTAGGTTTCAGGAGGGTATTTTAGTCCTTTTTTTAGGTTTCAGGGTATTTCAGTCATTTTTTAAGTTTATGGGGTATTTTGGTAATTTTATGGGTTTCAGAGGTATTTTAGTCATTTTTTAGGTTACGGGGTAATTTGGTAATTTTTTCAGGTTTCGGGAGTATTTTAGTCATTTTATAGGTTTCAGAGGTATTTTGGTCATTTTTTAGGTTTCGGGGGTATTTTAGTCATTTTATAGGTTTTAGAGGTATTTTGGTCATTTTTTGGTAATTTTTAGATTTTGGGGGTATTTTGGTAATTTTTAGGTTTTGAAGGTATTTTGGTCATTTTTTGGGTTTTGGGAGTATTTTGGTAATTTTTAAGTTTTTGGGATATTTTGGTCATTTTTTGGGTTTCGGGGGTATTTTTGTCATTTTTTGGGTTTTGAGGGTATTTTGGTCATTTTTTGGTAATTTTTAGGTTTTAGGGGTATTTTGGTCATTTTTTGGGTTTTGGGGATATGTTAGTAATTTTTAGATTTTGGGGGTATTTTGTTCATTTTTTAGGTTTTGGGGGTATTTTGGTCATTTTTAGGTTTTTGGGGTATTTTGGTAATTTTCTTAGGTTTTGGGGGGTATATTGGTTATTTTTTGGGTTTTGAAGGTATTTTGGTCATTTTATAGATTTTGAAAGTATTTTGGTCATTTATTAGATTTCAAGAGTATTTTGGTTATTTTTTAGAAATTTAAATTTTATGTTATTTATTTAAATTTTAGATGGGTTTAGTAGGTATTAGTAGATTTATCTATTTAGATCTATCTAATTAAATAACTAAATGGGTCTTTACTCATTTAACCCAAATATTCAAATGGGTTGGTTAATACTTATCTGGGTTCATAAATACGAGTAAAAATTGTCACCCGGCATGCAATCTGGGGATGCGGAGGAGTTCGAATGTACCTCATGAAATTCTCAAAGAAGCTCCACAGCCGAAGTAAAAAAACTTGAGGTTGGTGGGGGAGGTTTGTTTAGGCGATGAGCATTCCGTCGATACCGTAGACTCAGAATACAACCATTGCAAAAAGCTCAGCATCAAGAGAGTCAGGGAGACTAAGAATACCAACTCACAGTTACGACTCAGAATACAACAACGCAATTTCCCTCTTTCTCTATCTTTTATTCGCGCCAAGAGATCCAATCCTCACAGCCAAACAGACATCTTCACATTTCCCAGTAATTCCATTTTCCATTTCCAGTCCCAAGCTTCTTCCTTTTTCCAGCACACAAGCAATGGGATCAAAACCCTTCCTCCAAATCCACACTCCTTCGAAACCCTATTCTCCTCAATCCAATCCCCACGGGTAAATTTAAACACAGTCTTTTTCAGATCACTTCCTAAATTTTTCCAATTTCTCGTTTCTCACATTTCTAAACTATTTTCAGGATTTCACCAAATCGACTTCACCGTTCCGATTTCGAAGCCGTGTACGGACTCTCTCAAACATTTTGTTCGAAGATCTCGATCGGCGATTCAAGCAGCTCTTCGTCTTCGATCGAAATCAGGTACGGAAGTGTGGGCCAGCTAATTTTGATTCTTAGGTGCTGTTTGGTTGTTTTGAAATTGTTAAGAGTTTGATCCGAATTTGCTGTGGGAGAAAGTTAGGGCATTGCTTTTGATTGTGAAGGTTTTGGTTGAGAGAGAGAGAGAGAGAGAGAGAGAGAATGAGAGTTAGGAAAGTTGTGTGGAAGTGCTGCTAATAGTTTAGTGATAGTGAGGCTTAAAATTTTACTTTTTAAAAAAAAAAGTAAAAAAAAAAAACATTAGACACCGTTGCATTCCAGGGGAGGGTTTCATATATTTTGGAAGTTAAGTCTATCTCAACCTACGTATTTAAAAAAACAAGAAAGGGCCACTTGCACACTTACTTTTAAAAAAAAAAAGTGAGTTAAGTTAGTTAACAAACTAGTTATTGACTTAGACTAAAAATGGAAGTTGACAAATTACTGATCTTATTTTTCCAAAATCTGTAAGTTCTCACTTATTTCTAAATCATTTTTTTTTTTCATTGATGCATATTTATTTTTTGATTCAAGATTTACTTGTATACTTAATTTGACTTTCATGGATACAAGTAACCCATCTTCTTCAAGCCATCAATGGAAATACCACATCTTTCTAAGTTTCAGAGGAGAGGACACTCGCAAGAGTTTTATAGACCATCTACACACTGCTTTGAAATAGAAGGGCGTCATCACCTTTAGGGACAAGGAAAATCTCAAGAGAGGAAAACCTTTTCACTTGAGCTTTTAAAAGCAATTGAAGAATCGTTGTTTGCTATTGTCATTCTCTCAAGAAACTATGCATCCTCAACATGGTGTTTGGATAAACTTGTAAAGATCATGGAATACAGCGAAAAGATAGGGCTAATAGTTTTGCCCATTTTTTATGATGTGGATCCATCTGAGGTACGCAAACTGATGGGAAGTTATGCGAAAGCCTTCATTGAGCATGAAAAAAATTTCAAAAAGAATATAAATAAAGTTCACACCTGGAAAGCTACTTTGACAGGAGTGGCCAATCTCGCTGGATTTTCTTTACAAGATAGGTAAATTATTTCCACTAAATATATTAAAGTGTAGTTTAATTGACATATACCGGATGTGATTCTAATGCATTTGACATGATGGCAACAACATTCATTTCTGGTTGCGTGATTATTTCTTTGACATGAATACTTGATATAATAATGCAACACAAAGGGGCAGTTGTTTCTTCTGGTTGCGTGATTATTTCTTTGACATGAATACTTGATATAATAATGCAACACAAAGGGGCAGCTGTTTCAGATGTGGGATTACCTTGACATGTATTATCCTTGACATGTATTGTTATTATAACTATAATAATACAACCATAAGACTTTGATTGTAACTCATTACTATCTTCTTTTATTTGTGGGATTACCATTTTTACATAGGAGTTATTGTATCTCCTTAAGTTTTCAATGTGAGATTCATTCAAATTTAAAATAGTTTACAACAAATTTTCACATTGACTCAAATTCCATCAAACAAATTTTCATTCTCTACAACAACAGCACCACCTTAATGAAACTTGATACAAATAAGATAACTAACTTTTATAAAGTAAGCTAGTGTGGGCTTGCCTTAAACAATCTGTTTACTTACTAAATGATATCTTCTCTTGAATTGGATTAGGTTAAAAACTAGAGCTTTGATGCTGGTTTGTTGTAATTCTAGAATAGTAAATGTGCATTCATACAAAAAATAGACTAGAATATCCACACAAGGCAATGATACTTCATGTAACTCAGAAAACTCCATGTCTACACCTTTGCATAACATTGACTAAAATCTATCAAATACAGATCACAATCACATGATTTACAACTACAAATGACATTCACAAACTCTAAATAGTGCTATTATACTTAAACAAGAAACAAATTTCCAATTCACACAATTTTTTTTTTTAAATCCCAAATATATCATGAATATTTCAGTGTTCAAAGAAACTCACACTACACATGTTTGTATATTTCAAATAGAATGTCCTTTGTTCTTGTTATTCCTCGATATGGGCCGACCACCTCGATCTTAAGTTCCTATTGAACCAAAGCTATTAGCTATCAAACCTTAATATCATTGTTTGTATGTATGGCTCTAACTGTAACTCATTACTCTATTTGTTGTGATATGGGATAACTACTCGTGTAGGAATTATTGCATTTACTTAGTTCTCTACTTCTCAGTGAGAATTTGCAAGGATTTGAGGGTTATTAATAAGAGTTTATTATGGGTGGTTCACTCATATTACTTGATTTCTCTTCTTTGTAGGCATGAGTCAGAATTTATCCAAGATATTGTGAAAATGGTATTAAATAAATTAAGTTACGCATTCCTGAAAGGTACCAAAGATTTAGTAGGAATAGATTCTCGAGTAAAGGAACTATTGCCTCTTTTAGCTATGGGATCAAATGATGTTCGCATTATTGGGGTTTGGGGATGGGGGATGGGGGGAATTGGAAAGACAACTCTTGCTAGAGTTGTTTATCAGAAGTTTTCTAAGGAATTTGAAGATTGTAGATTTATCACTGACATTAACATTAGTGAAGAATCTAAAAATTATGGTATACCTCACCCACATGATGTTAATGATAAAGTTCTTATGATCAAGAATAGGTTATAAAACAAAAGGATTCTTCTTGTTCTTGATGATGTACATCAATTCGATCAATTAGAAAAGTTGGCTAGGGAGCCTAATTGGTTTGGTCCAGGTAGTAGAGTTATCATCACAACGAGAGATAAGCATTTGTTGACAAGGCTAAAGGTATATGGAATATACGAGGCTAAAGGATTGAGTAATGATGATGCTCTTCAAGTTTTTAGTTTGAATGCTTTTAACAACAATCATCCTGCCAAAGATTATCTAGAGTTTTCTATACAATTTGTAAATTATGCTAAATGCCTTCCTCTAGCTATTGAGGTTTTGGGTTCTTTTTTAATTAATAGAAGTACGAAGGAATGGGTTAGTACATTAGATAGACTCAAACAATTTCCTAAAAAAGAAATTAACAATACACTTCAAATTGGTTTTGATGGACTTGAGGATACCATACCGAGAAGGAAATATTTATACATATTGCATGTTTCTTTAACATGAAGAATAAAGACTATGTAGTGAAAATACTTGAATGTCTTGGCCTTCACCCTGACATTGGATTAAGGATTCTCATTGAAAAGTCTCTCTTAAAAGAATATGAAAATAAACTCTGGATGCATGAATTACTACAAATAATGGGTCAAGATATGGTTCGTCGAGATTTTCCTCAAGAACCTAGAAAGTGGAGCAAATTGTGGTTATATGAGGACGTTCACAATGTTTTGATGAAAAATATGGTAAGAGATCATTTATAGAACTCGAGCATACACCTTTTCAAGTTATTCAACAAAGTTAAAATTTGAATAACTCTAGTATTCATATATCTAGCACTCACCCATCCTTTTTTCTTAATTATTAGGGAGTAGAAGCTATTAAAGGCCTAGTCCTAGATCTTCATATGGACTGAATTGGGTGAACTTCATAAATCCAAAATGGCATATTGGAACCCTGATGCCTTTTCAAAGATGCCCAACCTTGAATTGCTTATAATTTATGGTGTTCACCTTCTGTGTGGCCCTAAAGAACTTCCTAATGGCTTAAGATTTCTTGATTGGATTGAGTATCCTTCAAAATCTTTGCCATTAAATTTTCAACCGGATAAGCTTGTTGAACTTCTCATGTGTCATAGCAAAGTTGAACGACTTTGGAAAGGAAGAAGGGTAAGATTGTTATTTAATACTCGTGTACAACTTTGTTTTTCATTTTTAATAAATTGTAAGGTTTGTGGAACCTAATTATTCTACCTTTTTTTTGGGGATTTTAACAATACTTGGACAAATTAAAGTTCATCGAGTTGAACAATTCCTTAAGCCTCATTGCAACCCTTGACTTTACCGGAGTTCCCAATCTTGAGAAATTAGTTGTTAAAGGTTGTATAAGATTAATTAAGGTTCACCCATCTGTTGTGGTTCATAAAAGGCTTACTCTTCTTGATCTAGAAGGTTACAAAAACCTTAGTAGTCTTCCAAGAAAGTTTGAAATGGAGTCTCTTGAGATTCTTAATCTTTCTAATTGTTCCAAAATTAAGAGAATTCCAAAATTTATGGAAAACATGGAATGTTTGTCAAAACTTCACTTAGATGGCACTGCTATTACGAAACTTCCCTCTTCATTCGAGCATTTGACTAACCTTGCTGCATTGCATTTAAGGGATTGCAAAAATCTTGTGCGTCTTCCTACCAACATTTGTAACTTCAAGTTGCTTAAAGAACTCAACGTGGCTGGATGCTCAAAACTTGACAATCTACCGGAGAACTTGTGGAATGTTGTAAGTCTAGAAGAGCTTGATTTGAGTGGGATTGCTTTAAGAAAGCCGCCTGTCTTGATTGTTCGTTTAAGAAATATCAAAGTACTGTCTCTTATGGGTTGTAAATTTCCACTACGTAGATGAAATCCAAATCCTGTGAGCTTGTTATTGCCTTACCTGCCAAATTTGTGCTCTTTAACGATATTGAATCTATGTAATTGTGATCTTCAGACAATCCCTAATGATATTGGATGCTTATCCTCCTTAGAAGATTTAAATCTAAGTGAAAATAGTTTTGATTGCCTTCCTAAAAGCATCATTCAACTATCTAAATTGAAGACTATTCTTTTGAAGAATTGCACAAGACTATGATCATTGCCACAGCTTCCATTCAGCAAAAAGAGTGTTTTTGCAGAAGGCTGTACCTTATTGGAAATATTACCAAAAACATTAATACCGGACGAATCAAACTCATTATTTCTTTATCTCTTCGATTGTTTTGAATTGGTTGACAATCAAGTAAACATGTTCTTTCGAATGCTATATAAAGCTGCTCAGGTCTCTCTCTCTCTCTCTCTCTCTCTCTCTTTATATATATATATATATAGGTATTTATGTATGTATGTATAGTTAAATTCTAAATGTCATGGTTTGTATGTTGCAGGGAATCTACAAGGAACCTAAAGAGGCAACCATTAGTACTTTTACTCCTGGAAGTGAAATGATGGAATGGTTTAGCCATCAAAGTATGGGGAATATAGTAAAAGCACAAGTTACTCCTTGGAAACAAAATGTGAATATACAAATGCCTACTCATTCATGTAATAAGTGGATGGGAATGGCTGCTTGTGCTGTTTTTTCACCCCTCGATCTTTATCCGAAAAATTACAATCTCTTTGAAAACTGTCATATTATTTGTTACATTGAAGCTGGTGTAGGAGAGCTGGCAAAATTTAGCATTAACTGTGTTCAAATTTCATCACATCACCTTTGGCTACTCTATTTTTGGCTTGAATTTTTTGATGAGAATGTGAGAGCAGTATTGAGTCAAATTGATGAGAATGAATTCATTCAGTTGGAAGTTAGATTTCAATTTTCTAGGGACTTAAACTTGGAGTTTGAGAAATGTTGGTTTCAAATGGTATACGAGCAAGACATGGAAGATATCAGAGGACTGGCTCAACCCAGCAACATTAGTTGCATCACTTCTTATGAGGACGTAGATGCTCAACATGATTTGGACAATTCAATGTTGGTAACAGAAGGAACTAAAATTATGCAAAGCCATGATGAATGCGATGAGGCTGGACCTAGAGGTGAAAGTAGCTCTAACAACATACCACATTTGAAGAGGAATCAAACATATATAAAGCATGTACTGGTCATCGTAACTTGGATTGCATTGTCGATTCTATTGAAGGTGGTCTGAGACAGGTAAGTCATCATCTTTCTTTCTATTACAGGTCTTACTGGTTACTATACGTTTGTTTTGCTTTGTTTGTGTGTGTGTTTTTCCCCATTTCTTTGGCAAATACTTGTACTTTATTTATTTATTTATTTATATTTAAACTTTAAAAATTACCTTTTAAGTGCAGCCCTTGCTACATAGACCCGTCTAAACTTTAAATAGGCTGTAGCTCAATTTCAATATTGATCTTGCATTGCTCATTATCAGTTCCCTTCTTTTATTATTGTTGATGATTTTATTTCAAAACTTAATTTTTGTTTATTAAAGAAGTAGTATCCGAAAATCCCATGTGCTGTGGATGGAAGTTTGAATATTTGGGTTACTAAAAGCCCTTCAAGTTCATTGAGAAAAAATAAAAATAAAAAGAACGCTTTTTGAAAATCGCCAACCATTTCATCAAGTTGTGACAAAAATGGTGTCCTAGACTTATCCAAGCTATAACATATTTCAGTAGTCTGTACTCGATTAATGATACTCGCTCTGTTCTTTCTTCTTCTTCGAACTCCCTATGGTTGAAACCCTCCTACTCTCACTCTTTCTAATTCTTCCCTTCTTCTGCTGACTATCACTATGAATAGTCCCTTAAAAAAAAAATATTACTACACAATTCAACTTATCAATGTAAAACTCAAATTTGAATTTCCAAGTTCAAAAACTTTGGGTTGCTTTTGGAAGGATTCTAATTCTTAGCATGCTATTTTTGAGATTTAAATCTGTCCATGTATATAAATCATATCATTTGAGTTTTGACTTTGATTCTATTCTTCTGCCTGCAAATGTGGACATTTTTTCTCAAACCTATGCCCATTCCTTTCAGCTACTCTTTTCAAAAAGTAAATAGAGAGCTTACGGCAAAGTTTAACAAAAGGCTAAGATAAAAATACCCATTTGTTGTTGGGTGATAACTCAGCAAGATTAGTGGAAATTTTTTTTCAAAAGCTAGGAACAATGAATAGAAATCGGTACCATTTGATAGTTCCTCATTGTATGTGAAGAGAGGCAATCCCATCGCCCTCAAAGTGTTTGACAAAATGCCTGAGCCAAACTGAAAAAGGGCCTCCTGTATATATATTTATGTACTAATCATTTGAACTTGACCATATATGTGTTCCTATTTCAATGAATTTGGTGTCACTTTCCATGTGTTGATAACAAATTAATAAAATTTTCCATGGTTGAATTGTTAATTATTAACCTCTCTTATGGACTTTTAAGAACTGTGTATTTGTGTTTGATAGAATGTATGAAAGAAAATCTAATAGCTTATGTGTACAAATAAACATTAGAGTTGATTTTTATAAACATAACATACAACATATTTAATATATCAACACTGATGATCCAAATTCTATCATTGACTACGGGAATCATATATAGTTGTGATATGTTTTGCTTTTATATGTGAACCATCTCCGAGAAATTAAAGGGCTTCATTATGTATGCATTTGATTAGGTGTGCTATTAAGCCTTCTTGAGTGACAGTGGATTAGCAATAGAAATTTTGTTCTCTTAGTAGTACTTGAGGACTTATGTATGATAAGTACTTTGCAAAGAACTACTGATATGCAATCTGAGGGGATCTTTGGTTTACTACATAGGTTACTCTTGCAATTTGAGATGACTTTGTTTTCATTTTTTGTTTATAGGTGATGTATGATTAGTATTTGAGGTGTAACAGTTCATATTTTCCTATTTTAATTCCTTAAGGGAATTCTAATTCTTCAGAGTATATCAGCATAAGCTGATTGTTGTGTTGTGGCTGGAATTGTTTTTTGGATTTTAGTTGGCTCGTTTGGTTGGTGAGAAATTTTTGGGACTGTTTGGTTTTGTAAGAAATTGTTTGGGATTTGGGGTGTAAGGTATTTCAAAGAACTAGCAAATATTAAGGATAAAGAAGTTTTTGATATTGATTTACAGATTGAGATTAAACATGCCAGCAGGTTTTTATTGCTAATAATAAGGTCCCACAGAATATTCAAAACTGAAAATGGCAAAATTTTATTTATTCTGTTTCCTGGGTGTAACACCAATGGTCCAATGCCTCATGCATGACTTAATTGAGAATCTTCTTTTTCCTCCTTAAAAAGAGTTTGTCTTTTCATCTGTTTTTTTTTTTTTTTTTTTAGTTTGTTCTGTTTTTGGGTTTTTCAAGAGGATCTTAACCGTGGTTCTTCATGTGCTTGATTAATTTTAAATTAGCTGCTTGTCTTTCCATTTCTTCTTCTAACTGCAATTTTGCTCCAGGTTGTTTGGCTTTATTCGAGCTATCCTGGGGGGTTGACATCTTATATTAAAACTGCCAATGAACTATTGGCAGATTCAAAAGCAAGATAGAACTCTGTTGGCGGCTTCAGACCTTCTGTAAGTGAACACAGATCTCTAGCTTAATAAATTTAAGATACTATAATTTTAAATTCAACTTTTAGTGCTCTCATCTGATTGAAATATCAACCGTTTGGTATGTGCAACAATAAAGCTTGGGATACAACAAAAATTCATAGCAATTTTAAAACATTCCCTAAATTAAGTTACCACATTATACTTGGGGGCACCATAATCTATAACTTTAGTTTTTTTCAATGATTCATGAATTGATTCAATTGTCCTTGGAAAAAATTGCACTGTTTGTATTTTATTTCTTAATGCAACCAAGTGCTTGAATTTAACTAGGAAACATAATGTGATGCACCTAAGTTTTGAAAAAAGTTGTGAAATTTGTTGTCTCTAATATTGTTTTAGGAAGAAATTATAGCTATCCTGTTTTTTTTTTTTTTTTTTTTTTTTTTTCCTAATTATGTACAACCATCTTTTATTACCAGTTTTGATAAACTTGTATTAGGAAAAAAGTACAAGGAAAGTTAATGCAAATCAACCATATAAACATGATTTGTTTGTTTGATTGAAACTTCTTTATTTTTTTTGGGTTATTTAGTGCCAAATTCTTATTTATGTTCCGTTTGTTCCAATGGAAAACTTTTTTTTTAACATTTTTTTGTGTTTGGTAGGATAGAAGACACAGATGATCCAGAAACAAACTTATTGGTCAACAGAATACATTTTGGCAAAATGTTTGCCCCTCACAGAAAACTCACAAAGCAAAGCATCCTTATCTTGTCATTCTCTACGCATTTCAACTTGCTCCATCAACGGTAACAAAGCAATTTCTCTCTCCTACCCTTTCTGTTCTTCTCTTATGTTCAATTTTCTTTGTCTATTTTGAACTAATCTTTTCTTTGTTGAGTATGTCGGCCTCAGTCACTCAACATCTGCACGCTCCAGTGGATTGTCACTCTTCGCTCTCTCACTCTGTTTGTGACTCAAGCAGTTGCAAGCAGTGTCTCTGAAAGGTGAGCATGCTTTTTTATTTTTTTGGTCTCATTCCTAATGCATCTGTCCTTTTGTTTTTCTTTGGATTTATTTTGATTGAATGATATTTCTGTGTTTGATGTAATACGATGAAGACCTATATCATAAATAGACTACACCATGGTTTTAAAGAATACTGTTGTTTTGTATACCATTAGCTACCATGATTTTAAGGTTGTCAAATGGACCTAATGTATATCTATTTATAACCTTCATTGGATTCTTTGTATCATACAATTTAGAACAAAAAAGATGTAGCTCGTTAAGGGATTTCCATTATAAGCATAGGCCGCTAGAACCATGAAAATCCTTATTACTTCCACTCTCTTTCTATTCCGAAAACTTCTTTATGGACATATTCTACCAATAAATGTAAATGGTAGTTGGAATTGATAGGCTTAAATCATGCAATTATGTTCTTGACATTGCCTAAAAGATGCTCATGAAGATGTTTGAATGTAATTTTTTTAACGAATTTTGGCTTATTTACTTTAGCTTTCTTTGTCAGAGTTCACTTTCTTCTTCTTCTTATGAAATGGTATGTTCTTCAGAGTTCTCTTCTGACTTTGTTGCATTTCAATTATATTGTCTAATTGTTTTAGTAGTTGGCTTAATTTGGGTTAGTTTGGAATCTTTGACTAATGGGGTTAGATAACCGCAAAAATAATTGTTGTATTGCCTAGAAAAAGATCCTGCTGTATTTTTAAATTTTAATCCAAATTTGTAGCTGCCCTGCTGCATTTTATTTCTATTTACCATAACAAATCATTAAACAGATAAATTCATAAATAAATCAATTAGAGGCTCTCATTCAGATTATGGCAGGCTCATTCATTTTGAGGCATACTGGAGGCTTTCACTATTTGTTTTGTACGTTATAGTAGCTAGCATTTGCCACAAAATCTGATGCAATTAGATGATACATGCAGCTTTACGTTACTGCTTGCTTTTGTATTGTTGTAGGCACTTTCTTTGTTATTTGTCTCAAGATTGCTTGTTTATGGCTGTAGGCACTCTATCTGTTACCTTGCAATTTCAAAGATAAATGTTGCATTGCAATCTTGGTCACAAGATAAGCAATTATGATGGAATCCTCAAGATTGTACAAAACCAGCATGAGAAATTGGATTCATGCATTCAAGATCTTGAAGGAGGACAAGAATGCCTAGAGATGGTGGCTCATATTTTGAATAAGAAAGTAATAGTGGTCTCTAGTTTAGGGGCCTCATAGAATGGGAGGTAGCAAAGTGAAAGGAGCGTCAACAAGTTGGTTAGGATACTTCAATTCAAATAATATAAATTTGTTGCAGCTCTAATTTTCATAGTGAAATCAGTTGTGGCTTTTGTTATGGATGTAGGCACGTTACTGAATCACGTAAATCTTAGTGTTTGTTCTCCGCCTTTTCTCTTTATTTACTAAGATTGCATATACATAATCCCCGAAAAAGAGTCCTTTCTCAACATTTTTAACCACTAGCTAACAAATCGAGGTGCATTCTCTTGGCCTTTTCTTTTTTTCTTTATATTTTTGACTTTGCAAAAGAAAAATGTTAGGATTTTACTGTCATGCAGTGCTTTTAAATGAATGGGATATAAATGCAATTTCCTTAAATACTAAAATAACTAGTCAATAACTTGTGCAATACACAAGAAATTTAAACAAACTATAACTTTTTTTTAATCTTTGTCTTAATTATAAAATTAATAATTATAGTAGTTATTAATAGGCATTTTTTATGTTTGTATTTATATATGGAACAATTTATTCTACAATTTAAATAAAATATGATGTGGGAGTATTTTAGTGGAGTGTTTAAATATATAATAGATTTTTTTTTTTTTTAGAAATATATAATAGAATCTAAATTCAATTAGAAAAGATATATTGTAGAATCTAAATTCAATTAGAAAACATATATTATAAGAATAATGTGTACAATGGTGAGGCCTCAAAACTTGGCAAAATATTATGAAGTCAACCAAAAGTTAAACTTCTTTGATTTTATATATATTATACTATTATAACACAATTCACAACTCTTGATTTTTTTTCTTTAAAAAAAAAAAAAAAAAAAAAAAAATCTTGAGTTAAAAAAAAAAAAAAAAATTACGCAACAAAATTACATTTTATAAATTATTAATGTTTAGAGTTTAGCCAAGGACTTTATAGCTCATCTAGCATCTCTTAGCTTTTCTAATGGAAATAGGAATTTTTTTTTTTTTTTTTTGAGAAAGGAAAAAATGGGGGTCTTTATGGTCATATTGCACCCCCGGGCAGGGAGCCAGTGGCCTCGGCCGAGGTAGCCCGATCTCGGGGGCCCGACTGTACCACTGTGTGGGAGTCACCTCATCTCTGAGTACACCTCACCACTAAGTTTACCCACCAACGGAAACCTGCTGGCAGCGGGACTCGAACCTAGGTGGGTTAGACGAAGCGTCCGAACTTTACCAGCTGAGCCAAGCCCCCGTTGGCAATGGAAATAGGATTTAAATCCTCTCATTCTCCAATGTAACTATCGAATTAAAATAAATAAATAAAAGGTCCGAATATAACGGACACTTAATTTGCAATAGCTTAGAGATTAAAATCTTTACAGCAGGCTCTTTTCAACTTTTTAGTTTCGGGTTAAAAAAGAAAACTAAAATCAATTGAAACCTTATGGTAGGATTGAATAGGCACTAATAATTTGGCTCTAATTAGAGATGAACATGGCTTTTCCTAGTGGGTGGCGGCAGTGGGTTTAATAAGAAAATTTTCTAAAATCACATTTTTTATTCTTTCATTTTTTTCATCCTTTCCGTCAAGCCTGCAAGGAAAACTAAAACATTTTTTTTTATCATTTTACTTTTCTTTCCTCTCAATGTTAAGACTCATATATTTACATATATTCCAAATCAATTGTATTTGATATAAATTTTATAAAAATAATCATATAAATTCCTTTTACATAAATCAATAATTACTGCATCACCTATGATTAAGTAATATATCAAAATAAATGCACTTACCCATTTAAGTCATGAAAATGAATTGATACTTGGACATACATTTAAAATTTTGCTAAGATGAAAAGTAAAGGAATGCGTCACATAACAGAAACTTAGACCTAATTTTATACATATAGAAAAATGACTTTAGATTGTGTTTGTGAGGTAGGAATTGCGGAAGAGGATAATAAGGCAAATATATATACACACACACACAAGTCTTAACTCTTACTCTCAAGTTCAACTCTCAACTCTTAAAAAAAAAAAAGTCCATTGCCACTTGCACACCTAATCTTAAAAAAATAAAGGCAAAAACTTGTTGTAAACAATATAATGCACACACCTTTACACAAACGCGAAAAAGCAATTGAAATCGCGACTTAAAGTAGCTGTAATAAACACTACTCTTAAAAAAAAGAAAAAGAAAAAGGGAGTTATTAGACTTGACTTAGTTTAGTTTAAATAGGAATTGCACGTTGACTTAGTTTAGTTTAAATAGGAATTGCACGATGGGAGCCTCATACGCCTCACAGATTCTACTGTATAATCTATAAGTTCTCTCCTGCCACGCACATTCTTTCTCTTTTATTTCCTCTCCTTTCACTATTTTATTAATTTCTAAATTGTTTTCTTTTTCTCTTTATTCTTCTTGAAAACTAATTGAATGAAATTTTGTTGCGCATCTCTCTATTGTGATTCAAGATTTACTACTGAACCTAGACTTCCCTTCATGGATACAAAAAAGCTCATCTTCTTTCGCTTTTTCTAGCCATAAGTGAAAGTACGATGTCTTTCTCAGTTTTAGAGGTGAGGATACTCATAAGAGTTTTACAGATATCTCTACATTGCTTTGAAGCAAAATAAAATTTTCATTTTCAGGGATGATGAAAATCTCAATAGAGGAAAAACTAATATCTCTTGATCTTTTGAAAGCCAGAAGAATCATTATTTGCTGTTGTCATTCTTTCAAAAAAATGCATCATCAACATGGTGTTTAGATGAACTTGTAAAGATCATGGAATGCAAAAAAAAGATAGGGCTAATAGTTCTACCCATTTTTTATGATGTGCATCCATCTTACGTTTGAAAACAAACAGAAACTTTTGCACAAGCATTTGTTGAACATGAAGAACATTTGAAGGATAATATAGAGAAAGTTCAGACATGGAGAGTTGCTTTGACAAAAGTTGCCAATCTCTTAGGATGGAGTCTAAATCTTCTGTCTCATTCCTCCTGCTCCACTATATACTCCACAAATAAAAACATGTCACATGTCCATCTAATTTATTAAATGCTAAATTTATCCTTCTATTATTTCAATTTCCTAAAATAAAGAAATAAATAACCCATCATATTTAGGCAATTAAAATAATAGAAGACATAAATTTAGCATTTAATAAATTAGATAGACATGTGGCATGTTTTTATTTGTGGAGTAGGAAGAGTGAAATAGAAGATTTAGACTCGGATGGATGATCTTTATATGATAGGTAATTTATGTTGATGAAATTTTTTTTTTTTTTGAGAGGAATAATTTCTATTGAATATATTAACTTGCCATCTTCATTAACATACCCCATTAAATTAGCTCGTTACTATCTTCTTTTTGGTGTGGGATTACCTTTTTTACACAAGAAATTGCATCTCTTTACTTTTCTACTTTAAACCTGGAATTCATTCAAATTTAAAATGATTTACAACGTATTTTCACATTTACTCAAATTTTAGTAACCAAATTTCCATTCTTGATCAACACCTTATTTAAGAGTTTCATACACATGTACCTGTAATAATTGGAAATGAATTAAGTATTGTTCAAATTCTTAAAATAAATCAATGCATGTATAGAATGTCTTGAAAATGTTTAGGTACTCTTAAGTACTTAAATTATTTATTTGCATTTCTTATATGTGGATTTCTCTTTTAAGTTATTCTTTTTATCAATATTTACTGATAATTTTTGTTAATACTTTTTAATTAATACTATGCCATTAAAAATAAATTACAATTTATACTTAGTTATATTTTATGTGAAAATTTTTATATATATATTTTTTGGGGAATCAAGATAGTAATATTTTAATATACTTGTAGGGTCTGGGTTTTTGGTTGCCCAAGCCCAAAGGATATGGGTCAAAAGCCCAACGAACCCCGCAATGAATTTATAGAGAGTGGGTCGAAGGTCTAGGCGCTGGCCGGCGTTCACGAGGCGTGAACTCCGTTCATTCTTATTCAAAGGAAAACTTAGAACATTTTACAGCTGGGATAAGCTCCTTGGCCCATGGCCGAGGAGGCTTTTGCCCTCCTTTTCTCTCTTTTCCTTTTTCTTTCTTTTTTCCTCCCCCCTCTCAGGAGGGATTCCCTTACATTATATACCCTTCTTCCAATCGATCCTAGCCCTACACTTGTTGAGTGATCAGGACATTTGCTTAGGTGCTTGTCCCATCAGCCGCCTTTCCAGTCTCTTTGGGAGTCGCGGCAACCAAGGCGACGCTGGTGAAGATCCTTTCCTCATTAATGCGGCCAGGGCGGTTGTCAGGTACATTCAATGTGGAGGTGACTGCTTGCTACGAGCCTATCCATCAAATCCTCGGACGTCCGATGATGAAGTCGTCCTCGGACTTGGATGTCTCCTCGGCTCGGGCCTTCGGCCCAGGAATGAAGTAGGCCGGGCCGCAGGATTATTTGGCCCCACAATAGCCCCTCAAAATTTTGCTGTCCGCATCCTCGGGCGGAGAGGGGGATTTTGACGTCCTCGGGCCTTCCACGCGTCCCATTAAGTCTGATCCCCTGTTAGTTCCAGAGCCCTTTCATCTACCCCAGGTGCGTTACTGGCGCCTCGAAGGGCGCGACGTGCCCTTCATTAAATCCAGGCGGCTCTGTGTTCCCCACGTTCAACGGGAGGATGACAATCCAACGGTGGGGATTCGCCTAGCAGTTGGGGGTGGAAAACCTGCACGATTCCTTGATTTGTGGGTATAAATACCCATTTGAAAAGCCGGTTCCTCTGTTCACTCGCACACAGGGGTATATATCTCCAGCATAAAAAGTCAGTCCGAGGAGCTCCTACACATTTCTGTAAGTCACTCTATCTCTCTTTGAACTTCCTCTTTTTCATTTGCTCTCTCTTAGCTCGCTTTGGCATTATTGGGGATGGGTATTTTTAAGAAGTATGTCTTCACTGAGGAGGCGATGGAGAAATTCATCGCCGATTATATGATACCGGCCAACGTGGGCTTGAGGTATTGTGCGGAGGGCGAGTGGCGCTTTCGGAGGCAGGAGGGCGAGGTGGTGATTCCCATCGTTGCCTTCGTTGAAGGTGGCATGAGGATACCCATGGGTCCGGTGATGAGGGACTATCTGATGCACTTCCGGCTAGCCCCTACCCAGTGTGTCGTCAACGTCTTTAGGATTCTGGGCTGCGTGGATGCCCTGAATGAGAAGATGGGACTAAGATTGACCCACCATGACGTCAACTGGTGTTACAATCTCTAGTGTCTGAAGGGCGAAACTTACTATTTGAAGACCAGGGATGACAGGGTCCGGCTCATTCAGTGCCTCCCTGAGTCCAGCAAGGGGTTGAACAAGGACTTCTTCATCGTGTCTGGAGAGTGGCATGATGGCCTTCACTGCCCGACGACGGAGGGGACCCTAGGTGGGGCAATGGGAATATGGAGAGAGGGTTCTAGGACCCCAATCGGTTCCATCCTTTCATTCGCCCATTTCTTTTTGCACCGTCTGATATGAATGTGTTTCCTCTTGTAGATTCGCACGCCATCACGCGCCATTTCAGCCTAATCAACCGGGAAGATTTGCAAAAGGCGTTGAGGGCAGAGGTTTTCGTGAACGAGGCCGACAATCAGGTTAGGGCCGCTCACGAGATCTTGAAATACGACCCGGCTCACAAGTCATTTGCGGCGCCGAAGTACGTGATCAGAGCGAAGGATCCTCGGCTTCGACAAATAACTGTGACCGAGGACGGGTTTCGGTTCCCCAAGGTGCCCTCCGCATCAAAAGGCGTAACACCTGCGGGTCCCTCCTCCTCCCTTAGACTCTCGGAGCCCGCCGAAGTAGGCCTAGAGAGGGAAGTGGAAGTTGCTGACATTGGCCCCGCCAAGGACGAATTCGACTTTTTCGAACAAGTCCACCAGTCCGAGGACCCTCCGGGAGATTTGGGTGGCCCTTGTCTGACTGAAGCAGACTTTTCAGTGTCCAAGTCATCTTCCCGGCGCGAAATGGGTTACAAGAAGAGGCCCCAACCTAGCCTGTCGGATCTAATTGAAGGCCAGTCGAGGAAATCAAAGCCAGAACTTCCTCCTCCTCCTCCAAAAACTCGTTCTGCTCAGGGCAGGTCGGCCTCTACCCAGTTAAGGCTTCCTCCTTCTCCGCCCAAGACGAGTTTGCCTTCCAGGCGCGAGCCCTCTGATCCCAAGCAGAAGAAGGATAAGGGCAAGAGGCCAATTGAGGAGAGGTCCAGGTCCCCACGGGAGGAGGGTGATAATCAGCGGCCGTCCAAACAATTGAAGATAGGCTCCCAAGGCCAGGAAAAGCAGGTTGACGTCCAGCCCGAGCCTCAGGCCTGGCTTCCCACCCCAATGCTCCATGGGGAGCCGCTGAGGGAAGACTCCTCCCTCAGGGATTTCAAAGAGGGCGAAGGCGCGTACGTGGCCGACGCGGTGGAAAGGTGCCTGCTACTCCCAGCTGACATGGCGGAGCTGGCGACTATGAGGAGCAGGGAGGTCTTCCTCTGCCTCAAGCGGTACTTGGGAATGGTAGGTCTTTCATCATTTATGACTTATTCGAGTTGTAGCTTCTCCCTTCCCCTTTTCTGGGCTTAGCTAACCACGTACTTGTTTTGTTGGGCAGGCCATTCAGGCCACTTACAGGTTGGAGGACGCCGCTCGTGACCAGGGGAAGGCCATGGACGTGGAGCGTGAGAAACGCCTGGAGGCCACTCAGGTCCTTAAGAACTCTGAGGCTAATCTTGCCAAGGCCCGGGAGGAGCTGAGTGCAATGACCAGTGCTCGGGATATCGCCCTGTCGGGTCTCGTCGGCTTCCAGAAGCAGGCCGAGGACTACTCAAAGCGCCTGGCTGAGGCTGAGGGGTAGCTGAAGTCTGCAAAGGAGCTGTTTGCTGATCTGCCCAAGAAGGTGGCTACCGCCGAGTCGGACAAGAGGGCAGCTGAGTGGGCGAGGGACGAGGCCGTGAGGGCCAAGTTTGAGGCTGACCAGGGCAGGGAGGAAGCCCTGGCCACTAAGAAGGAACCCGAGGAGGAGGCTTACGCTTCGGGGATGGCAGAGACAGAAGCAGTCTTTAAGGCTCAAGTCCCCGGGTTGTGCAGGCGCTACTCTGCCGAGATTTGGAGGGAGGCCTTCAGACAGGCTGGGGTCGAGGCCTCGTCCGACTTGTGGAAGGAGGAGAATGTGTACTACCCTCCTGCCATCCGCGAGACAACTCCAAGCGGCGCTGAGGCCGAGGAGGCTGTAGAGGAAACCGGCGCTGCTACGGGTGAGGACACCTCAATTGCTGAGCCCGTGGGTGAGCCCGTCCAAGGAAGTGACCCTCCCAAGGTGGCAGAATCGGGTGAGGGCCCCGCTGAGGAGGCGCCCCAGGAGGTTGTGAAGTCTGCCTCCGAAACTGAAGTTCTTGCTGCTGAGGAGGCAGCCATTCCTGCCGCGCCTTCGCAGGCTGTCCCTTCTGGCCAAGGCTCAGAAGGCCTCGAAGCTGCTATAGTCCAGCCCCCAGCTGAGGGAGGAAAATAAGTGGGCAAGGCAGGCCCCTCGACGCCGCCGTCTCTCTCATCTTTTGTATCTTTCCTTCTTTTTTTTTTTTAGATTGTAATGTACTTCCTATTGTGTAACTCTCTTTGGGCTTAATGAAATATGAGTTTTGTTTCTCTTCCTGTTTGTTGTGGTTGTTTGCTTACTTGCACACTATCCGCTTTTTCTTTACTTGTATGATTTTAACTTCAATTGCATCTCGGCCAATCGCGGCATCAATTATTATAGCGGGGGCACGTAGGTGGACCCATCGTTCCCTTAGGGCCAGGTAGAAAATTCTTTGGGTAGACCCTTAGGATCCTCTTGAAGTAGCTGGATTCCCTACAGGCTTGAGTCCGAGGATCATACAGTGCTTTTGGTTCTATCTAACACTTAGAATCCTCTGAAGGAGTTAGTTTCCCCAAAGGTCTGAGTCCTGGGATCATGCAGCGCTTTTGGTTCTGTCCAACACCTGGAATCCTCTGAAGGAGTTAGTTTCCCCATAGGCCTGAGTCCTGGGACCATGCAGTGCCTTGGTTCTGTCTAACTCTTAGGATCATCTAAGGTGGTTGGTTTCCCCGTGAGCCTGAGTCCGAGGGCCATGCAGAGCCTTGGTTCTGTCTAACGCTTAGGATCATCTGAAGTAGTTAGTTTCCCCATAGGCCTGAGTCCGAGGACCATGCAGTGCCTTGGTTCTGTCTAACGCTTGGCGTCTGGAGCGGTTAGTTTCCCCATAGGCCTGAGTTCGAGGACCATGCAGAGCCTTGGTTCTGTCTAACGCTTTGCGTCTGGAGCGGTTAGTTTCCCCAAAGACCTGAGTCCGAGGACCATGCAGAGCCTTGGTTCTATCTAACGCTTGGCGTCTGGAGCGGTTAGTTTCCCCATAGGCCTGAGTCCGAGGACCATGCAGTGCCTTGGTTCTGTCTAACGCTTGGCCTTCTGGAGCGGTTAGTTTCCCCAAAGGCCTGAGTCCGAGGACCATGCAGAGCCTTGGTTCTGTCTAACGCTTGGCATCTGGAGCGGTTAGTTTCCCCGTTTCCCCATAGGCCTGAGTCCGAGGACCATGCAGTGCCTTGGTTCTGTCTAACGTTTGGCGTCTGGAGCGGTTAGTTTCCCCATAGGCCTGAGTCCGAGGACCATGCAGAGCCTTGGTTCTGTCTAACGCTTAGCCTTTTGGAGCGGTTAGTTTCCCCATAGGCCTGAGTCCGTGGACCATGCAGAGCCTTGGTTCTGTCTAACGCTTGGCCTTCTGGAGCGGTTAGTTTCCCCATAGGCCTGAGTCCGTGGACCATGCAGAGCCTTGGTTCTGTCTAACGCTTGGCCTTCTGGAGCGGTTAGTTTCCCCATAGGCCTGAGTCCGTGGACCATGCAGAGCCTTGGTTCTGTCTAACGCTTGGCCTCTGGAGCGGTTAGTTTCCCCATAGGCCTGAGTCCGTGGACCATGCAGAGCCTTGGTTCTGTCTAACGCTTGGCCTTCTGGAGCGGTTAGTTTCCCCATAGGCCTGAGTCCGTGGACCATGCAGAGCCTTGGTTCTGTCTAACGCTTGGCCTCTGGAGCTGTTAGTTTCCCCATAGGCCTGAGTCCGTGGACCATGCAGAGCCTTGGTTCTGTCTAACGCTTGACCTTCTGAAGCGGTTAGTTTCCACATAGGCCTGAGTCCGAGGACCATGCAGTGCCTTGGTTCTGTCTAACGCTTGGCCTCTGGAGCAGTTAGTTTCCCCATAGGCCTGAGTCCGTGGACCATGCAGAGCCTTGGTTCTGTCTAACGCTTGGCCTTCTGGAGCGGTTAGTTTTCCCATAGGCCTGAGTCCGTGGACCATGCAGAGCCCTGGTTCTGTCTAACGCTTGGCGTCTGGAGCGGATAGTTTCCCCATAGGCCTAAGTCCGAGGACCATGCAGAGCCTTGGTTCTGTCTAACGCTTGGCCTTCTGGAGCGGTTAGTTTCCCCATAGGCCTGAGTCCGTGGACCATGCAGAGCCTTGGTTCTGTCTAACGCTTGGCCTTCTGGAGCGGTTAGTTTCCCCATAGGCCTGAGTCCGAGGACCATGTAGTGCCTTGGTTCTGTCTAACGCTTGGCATCTGGAGCGGTTAGTTTCCCCATAGGCCTGAGTTCGAGGACCATGCAGAGCCTTGGTTCTGTCTAACGCTTGGCCTCTAGAGCGGTTAGTTTCCCCATAGGCCTGAGTCCGTGGACCATGCAGAGCCTTGGTTCTGTCTAACGCTTGGCCTTCTGGAGCGGTTAGTTTCCCCATAGGCCTGAGTCCGAGGACCATGCAGTGCCTTGGTTCTGTCTAACGCTTGGCCTCTGGAGCGGTTAGTTTCCCTATAGGCCTGAGTCCGTGGACCATGCAGAGCCTTGGTTCTGTCTAACGCTTGGCCTTCTGGAGCGGTTAGTTTCCCCATAGGCCTGAGTCCGTGGACCATGCAGAGCCCTGGTTCTGTCTAACGCTTGGCGTCTGGAGCGGTTAGTTTCCCCATAGGCCTGAGTCCGAGGACCATGCAGAGCCTTGGTTCTGTCTAACGCTTGGCCTTCTGGAGCGGTTAGTTTCCCCATAAGCCTGAGTCCGTGGACCATGCAGAGCCTTGGTTCTGTCTAACGCTTGGCCTTCTAGAGCGGTTAGTTTCCCCATAGGCCTGAGTCCGAGGACCATGCAGAGCCTTGGTTCTGTCTAACGCTTGGCCTCTGGAGCGGTTAGTTTCCCCATAGGCCTGAGTCCGAGGACCATGCAGAGCCCTGGTTCTGTCTAACGCTTGGCATCTGGAGCGGTTAGTTTCCCCATAGGCTTGAGTCCGAGAACCATGCAGAGCCTTGGTTCTGTCTAACGCTTGACCTTCTGGAGCGGTTAGTTTCCCCATAGGCCTGAGTCCGAGGACCATACAGAGCCTTGGTTCTGTCTAACGCTTGGCCTCTGGAGCGGTTAGTTTCCCCATAGGCCTGAGTCCGAGGACCATGCAAAGCCCTGGTTCTGTCTAACGTTTGGCATCTGGAGTGGTTAGTTTCCTCATAGGCCTGAGTCCGGGGACCATGCAGAGCCTTGGTTCTGTCTAACGCTTAGCCTTTTGGAGCGGTTAGTTTCCCCATAGGCCTGAGTCCGTGGACCATGCAGAGCCTTGGTTCTGTCTAACGCTTGGCCTTCTGGAGCGGTTAGTTTCCCCATAGGCCTGAGTCCGTGGACCATGCAGAGCCTTGGTTCTGTCTAACGCTTGGCCTTCTGGAGCGGTTAGTTTCCCCATAGGCCAGAGTCCGTGGACCATGCAGAGCCTTGGTTCTGTCTAACGCTTGGCCTCTGGAGCGGTTAGTTTCCCCATAGGCCTGAGTCCGTGGACCATGCAGAGCCTTGGTTCTGTCTAACGCTTGGCCTTCTGGAGCGGTTAGTTTCCCCATAGGCCTGAGTCCGTGGACCATGCAGAGCCTTGGTTCTGTCTAACGCTTGGCCTCTGGAGCTGTTAGTTTCCCCATAGGCCTGAGTCCGTGGACCATGCAGAGCCTTGGTTCTGTCTAACGCTTGACCTTCTGGAGCGGTTAGTTTCCACATAGGCCTGAGTCCGAGGACCATGCAGTGCCTTATGTCTGTCTAACGCTTGGCCTCTGGAGCAGTTAGTTTCCCCATAGGCCTGAGTCCGTGGGCCATGCAGAGCCTTGGTTCTGTCTAACGCTTGGCCTTCTGGAGTGGTTAGTTTTCCCATAGGCCTGAGTCCGTGGACCATGCAGAGCCCTGGTTCTGTCTAACGCTTGGCGTCTGGAGCGGATAGTTTCCCCATAGGCCTAAGTCCGAGGACCATGCAGAGCCTTGGTTCTGTCTAACGCTTGGCCTTCTGGAGCGGTTAGTTTCCCCATAGGCCTGAGTCCGTGGACCATGCAGAGCCTTGGTTCTGTCTAACGCTTGGCCTTCTGGAGCGGTTAGTTTCCCCATAGGCCTGAGTCCGAGGACCATGCAGAGCCTTGGTTCTGTCTAACGCTTTGCGTCTGGAGCGGTTAGTTTCCCCATAGACCTGAGTCCGAGGACCATGCAGAGCCTTGGTTCTGTCTAACGCTTGGCGTCTGGAGCGGTTAGTTTCCCCATAGGCCTGTGTCCGAGGACCATGCAGTGCCTTGGTTCTGTCTAACGCTTGGCCTTCTGGAGCGGTTAGTTTCCCCAAAGGCCTGAGTCCGAGGACCATGCAGAGCCTTGGTTCTGTCTAACGCTTGGCATCAGGAGCGGTTAGTTTCCCCGTTTCCCCATAGGCCTGAGTCCGAGGACCATGCAGTGCCTTGGTTCTGTCTAACGTTTGGCGTCTGGAGCGGTTAGTTTCCCCATAGGCCTGAGTCCGAGGACCATGCAGAGCCTTGGTTCTGTCTAACGCTTAGCCTTTTGGAGCGGTTAGTTTCCCCATTGGCCTGAGTCCGTGGACCATGCAGAGCCTTGGTTCTGTCTAACGCTTGGCCTTCTGGAGCGGTTAGTTTCCCCATAGGCCTGAGTCCGTGGACCATGCAGAGCCTTGGTTCTGTCTAACGCTTGGCCTTCTGGAGCGGTTAGTTTCCCCATAGGCCTGAGTCCGTGGACCATGCAGAGCCTTGGTTCTGTCTAACGCTTGGCCTCTGGAGCGGTTAGTTTCCCCATAGGCCTGAGTCCGTGGACCATGCAGAGCCTTGGTTCTGTCTAACGCTTGGCCTTCTGGAGCGGTTAGTTTCCCCATAGGCCTGAGTCCGTGGACCATGCAGAGCCTTGGTTCTGTCTAACGCTTGGCCTCTGGAGCTGTTAGTTTCCCCATAGGCCTGAGTCCGTGGACCATGCAGAGCCTTGGTTCTGTCTAACGCTTGACCTTCTGGAGCGGTTAGTTTCCACATAGGCCTGAGTCCGAGGACCATGCAGTGCCTTGGTTCTGTCTAACGCTTGGCCTCTGGAGCAGTTAGTTTCCCCATAGGCCTGAGTCCGTGGACCATGCAGAGCCTTGGTTCTGTCTAACGCTTGGCCTTCTGGAGCGGTTAGTTTTCCTATAGGCCTGAGTCCGTGGACCATGCAGAGCCCTGGTTCTGTCTAACGCTTGGCGTCTGGAGCGGATAGTTTCCCCATAGGCCTAAGTCCGAGGACCATGCAGAGCCTTGGTTCTGTCTAACGCTTGGCCTTCTGGAGCGGTTAGTTTCCCCATAGGCCTGAGTCCGTGGACCATGCAGAGCCTTGGTTCCGTCTAACGCTTGGCCTTCTGTAGCGGTTAGTTTCCCCATAGGCCTGAGTCCGAGGACCATGTAGTGCCTTGGTTCTGTCTAACGCTTGGCATCTGGAGCGGTTAGTTTCCCCATAGGCCTGAGTTCGAGGACCATGCAGAGCCTTGGTTCTGTCTAACGCTTGGCCTCTGGAGCGGTTAGTTTCCCCATAGGCCTGAGTCCGTGGACCATGCAGAGCCTTGGTTCTGTCTAACGCTTGGCCTTCTGGAGCGGTTAGTTTCCCCATAGGCCTGAGTCCGAGGACCATGCAGTGCCTTGTTTCTGTCTAACGCTTGGCCTCTGGAGCGGTTAGTTTCCCTATAGGCCTGAGTCCGTGGACCATGCAGAGCCTTGGTTCTGTCTAACGCTTGGCCTTCTGGAGCGGTTAGTTTCCCCATAGGCCTGAGTCCGTGGACCATGCAGAGCCCTGGTTCTGTCTAACGCTTGGCGTCTGGAGCGGTTAGTTTCCCCATAGGCCTGAGTCCGAGGACCATGCAGAGCCTTGGTTCTGTCTAACGCTTGGCCTTCTGGAGCGGTTAGTTTCCCCATAAGCCTGAGTCCGTGGACCATGCAGAGCCTTGGTTCTGTCTAACGCTTGGCCTTCTAGAGCGGTTAGTTTCCCCATAGGCCTGTGTCCGAGGACCATGCAGAGCCTTGGTTCTGTCTAACGCTTGGCCTCTGGAGCGGTTAGTTTCCCCATAGGCCTGAGTCCGAGGACCATGCAGAGCCCTGGTTCTGTCTAACGCTTGGCATCTGGAGCGGTTAGTTTCCCCATAGGCTTGAGTCCGAGAACCATGCAGAGCCTTGGTTCTGTCTAACGCTTGACCTTCTGGAGCGGTTAGTTTCCCCATAGGCCTGAGTCCGAAGACCATACAGAGCCTTGGTTCTGTCTAACGCTTAGCCTCTGGAGCGGTTAGTTTCCCCATAGGCCTGAGTCCGAGGACCATGCAAAGCCCTGGTTCTGTCTAACGTTTGGCATCTTGAGTGGTTAGTTTCCCCATAGGCCTGAGTCCGAGGACCATGCAGAGCCTTGGTTCTGTCTAACGCTTGGCCCTTCTGGAAGTAGGAGTTTGTCCTCGGGTTGCTTTACTGGGGACGATTCCTCCTTCGGACTGATCATGATCTTGCACGTGGCATTGATCTCGCCTCCAGCTCGAGCCCTCATCTTTTTCATTTGCCAAGCGTCCCTTGGCCGTTCGTGTTCCACGCCTGACGCTTCGGTACGCGAGACGCGCCTTCATTAATGGCCTCGTGAATCCACAGAAGTCCAACGGTTTGCGGCTCCATTGGAATCTGGCAGCTTCATTACTATCCAACGCTTCGGTAACCCTCTTTTCGAGTTCCGCGTGAATTAATTCCCACCAACCTTCAGCCTCTATATAAAGCCTTCCGAGAGGATGGTTTCTCCACACTCCATGAACCTCCCAAGACAAACAGAAAGAAACACCCCTTCAACTCTTCATGCCCCTTCAATAACCCCGCCGGAATTGTGAACGGAGTTAGGAGATATGGGGCGGCTTTGGACGGGTATGAGAACATCCGTGCCAAGAGCCGTTGTGGCCGTAGCCCCCACTGGGCTTCCGGTGCGGCAGAGTCTAGGCGTAACCCCGATGGCGCCATGCACGGTGGCCCGGAGGGATGTTGTTGAAGTACCTAACGTCCCTCCTCAGAGCGCACCCCCGATGGAGGAGACATGCGAACTCACATTATGGGCGGTGCCCGAGTGTTGCCGTCTCCAACGGCCAGCGCTCGTGGGGGTTGGAGAGAATCAAGGGAACATCATGGGGGAGGGCGTCCCGGAGCCCCTGCATCTGCTCCTCGCTTTGTTCAAGCTCCGCCGCTCCGAGAAAGGAGTTGTTGGTGGCCTTGGAACAAGCCAGCCTCAGCCCCCCTCCGTCCTCTTATTGTCAAGCTCTCCCATTCTCTTGACGCCAATATGGGTACGGGTTGACACTTCCCTCTAGCTAGTTTTAGGATTGGTCCGCCTAGGCCTCTGATTGTAAGACTAGCTGGTAGGAACAGTTGTAAAACAAGCCTGCTTGAGCCTCTGATTGTAATCTGTAACCTTTTTTTTTTTTATGAAATAATATTCAAACTTTTTTTTTTACTGCTGAATCTTCTATCTTCGAGCTTTTATCTTTCTGCAATGTTTGTTTGGCAGTTCTTCTTTCTTTTTTTTTTTTTTTTGCATCACCGCCAATCTTCCATAGAATGGTTGTTTAGGACAGTCGCCTGTTGCGCCAGCCGGCGCACTAATCCTCCCCACAGACGGCGCCAATTGTAGGGTCTGGGTTTTTGGTTGCCCAACCCCAAAGGATATGGGTCAAAAGCCCAACGAACCCCGCAATGAATTTATAGAGAGTGGGTCGAAGGTCTAGGCGCTGGCCGACGTTCACGAGGCGTGAACTCCGTTCATTCTTGTTCAAAGGAAAACTTAGAACATTTTACAGCTGGGATGAGCTCCTCGGCCCATGGCCGAGGAGGCTTTTGCCCTCCTTTTCTCTCTTTTCCTTTTTCTTTCTTTTTTCCTCCCCCCTCTCAGGAGGGATTCCCTTACATTATATACCCTTCTTCCAATCGATCCTAGCCCTACACTTGTTGAGTGATCAGGACATTTGCTTAGGTGCTTGTCCCATCAGCCGCCTTCCCAGTCTCTTTGGGAGTTGCGGCAACCAAGGCGACGCTGGTGAAGGTCCTTTCCTCATTAATGCGGCCAGGGCGGTTGTCAGGTACATTCAATGTGGAGGTGACTGCTTGCTACGAGCCTATCCATCAAATCCTCGGACGTCCGATGATGAAGTCGTCCTCGGACTTGGATGTCTCCTCGGCTCGGGCCTTCGGCCCAGGAATGAAGTGGGCCGGGCCGCAGGATTATTTGGCCCCACAATACTCTAATACTTATATTAATTAACATTTTTTGAATCAATATTATGTCAAACTATGTCTTTTATTTTTGCCCCAAACTTAAATTCTAGTTCTGCCCCTACTAAAAATAACATTTTTTTTATATCTATATGGTTCTAACAGTAACGCAATACTAATTTACTTTGGGGTTTTTATTTATTTATCTATCTGAGGGAACTCATTACTATGTTCTTGGTGATATGGGATTACAACCCTAGTTTATAAGTTATTTCCTTTACTTAGTTCCCTACTTCTCAATGTGGGACTTGCTTGAATTTGAGTGTAATTTACAATGAAACTTAACATTTAATAACTGCATTCTTTGGGAGGTGGAAGGAATTATGGGTGATTCAATTGCTTTGTTTGACTGTCTCTCTTCTTTGCAGGCATGAGTCAAAATTTATCCAATATATTGTGGAAGTGATATCACATAAATTAAGTTATGCATTCCCAAGAAATACCAAAGGTTTAGTAGGAATAGATTCTCGAGTGGGGGAATTAATGTCACTTTTAGCAATAGCATTGAAGGATGTTCGCATCATAGGGATTTGGGGGATGGGGGGAATTGGTAAGACAACTCTTGCAAGAGTTTTCTATTGGAAGATGTTTAATGATTTTGAAGGTGGTTGTTTTATCACTAATATTAGAGAAGAATCTAAAAAGCATGGTTTACTTCCATCACAACAAAAACTTATTTGTGAAATTTTGGGGTAGAGGAGTATGAATATACGGGATGTTGATGATGGAGTTCATATGATCAAGAGAAGTCTATGTCATAAAAGGATTCTTGTTGTTAATTCAAAAAAACACATTGGAATCTTGAAACTTTTTCAAAGATGTCTAACCTTAAATTGCTTATAATACATGGTGTTCACATTCTATATGGCCTTGAACATCTTCCTAATGGTTTAAAATTTATTTACTAGAGTGGAAATCCTTCTAAATCTCTGCCATCAAGTTTCCAATTGTACATAACACCACTAAGGCATGGGAGAATGCATAAGTGGTTGAATATGGACCTTACACGTGGAATGACTATAAGCAAAGGAAGAAGAAGCATTGGCTAAGGGATTTTGTCGTGGTCCGTGCTAAAGGCGTGATTGCCTTGAGAAAGAAGTAAGATTTGCATCTGACATGGTACTCAAGCACTCACAAAAAGGGAGATAGTGACTTTCTAAGATTGGAAACTATGAGGACACCTTTATTGGTTGAATGCATGCTGGACCACATTAGAGACACGTGTATCAATTACAATACTCCTAATGTCCCTCTCGATATCCAGGACTTGTTTCCCAAGCAATGGCAAGGTCACCTACCCACGGGTCCCAGTATCACGTTGGCGCAATTCCTATCCTTTAGTCAGCAGATAACATCACAGCTGTGCAAAGGTCCAAAGTAGGGAAATGATGACTTGACACCTGTCCTTGTACTCAGCCATATTCCTCAGATTATAAAAGGAACATGCAACTGTATTTGGGGCAAGAACCCAAGAACAAAAGGGGAGATTTGAGAAAAGAGAGTAGAGAGTTGGTAGGAGAGAGGAAGAACCCTGTTGTAAGAAATTAGTCTCTTTTCACACATAATACAATCTGAGCAGAGCAGGAACATTACATTCTAGCTCAAACCGTGGTTTTTTATCCCTTCTTTAGGGTTTTCCACATACATCTTGTGTTTCTTACATCATTACTGTCTTCTTCTTGTTTAAATGTGCGTCTTTTTCATGTCCTACCATCACTTTCTTTTTCTTGTTCAAGTGTCATGTCAAAACTAGCACCTTGTCAAGCTTTCTCATGTAGATGTATTGTTAGATAACTTATTTTACTTCCCTGTATAAGCTCAAATCTAACTTGCACATACACCAATCATATGAGCTTATTGAACTTTGCATGTGCCATAGCAAAATTGAAAAACTTTGGAAATGAATAAAGGTAAGATTGTTTTTCAAGTAATCCAATACATTAAAAAAAAAGCAATAAATTCTATGGTTTGTGGAACCTAATAATTGCTTATTTAAATTGTGTGTGTGTGTGTGTCTATGTCTGTGTGTGTGGCTTTTAATAGCATTGTGACAAGTTGAAGTCTATCAAATTGAACGATTCCTTAAACCTCATTGCAACCCCTGACATCACTGGAATTCCCAATCTTGAGAAATTAGTTGTAAAAGGTTGTATAAATTTACATCAGGTTCACCCTTCTCTCATGGTTCATAAAATGCTTACTGTTCTTGATCTAGAAAACTGCAAAAGCCTAAGTAGTCTTCCAAGCAAGATTATAATGGAGTCTCTTAAGATTCTTATTCTTTCTGGCTGTTCAAAAATCAATAGAATTCTAGAATTTACCAAAAATATGGAGCGTTTATCTAAACTTCACTTAGATGGCACTACTATTTCCAAACTTCTTTCTTCGATTTAATATTTGACTAACCTTACTTCATTGCATTTAAGAGATTGCAAAAATCTTGTGTCTTCCTAGTCTCATTTGTAGCTTCAAGTCACTTAAAGATATCAATTTAGTTGGATGCTCGAAGCTTGACAATCTACCGGAGAACTTGTGAAATGTTGAAAGTCTAGAGGAGTTTGGTGTGAGTGGAATTGCTTTAAGGGAGTCACCTTCTTCTATTGCTCTCTTAAGAAATCGTTCCTCTATTTTAAGATTGGCCTTAAGATTTTGTGAGCGTATTTAATGGTCAGTTCTGAGATGATAATTAAAATTTCAGTATAGAAACTGAAATTTTGAATTTTGATGTCTGTGTACAAATGAAGGATTGCTCTTGGATCTGATAATGTGATGATCTTTGAGCATCTTTTTTCTTTTTATTTTTTTATTTTTTTATTTTTTTTATAAATATTATTATTATCATTTTACAGGAATTTGATCCTTTCTCATTGAGCATTGATGGTGATAAACTTCGCAGCCGTGGAACTACCGATTGTTTGGGGCATGTTGCGGAGAAATTATAAGATCCACATGGTGAACAAATGATGTGGTCCACCATTCCACTAAAAAACTAACACTTGCTTAAAATTGTTAGTTAAAAAATTTTTTTAAACAGAAATTAATTACTGACTCATTAATTTTAAACAAGTGAAAGTTTTTTAGTGGAATAGTGGACAAATGACGTGATCCACCAGAGGACTCTATAATTTCTCCATGTTACGCTTGTAACTGAACTCATGAAGAGGCTAGGGAGACAAAACCAAAATTGAAGTCCACTGTTGTTGCTGTCCTTACAGCCAATGAAGAGAATTCTGCCATTTCGGGAGTTGGTATTGGATGCACTAGTGAAAGATGGACTACTCAATAAGCTGAAGGATGGTCCACTTTAAGTAAATGGCATTTCTTGTGAATGAAAAGAAATATATAAAGCATCTCTTGACACTATCTTTATATTAAAGCTTAATAAAGTTTTAGTTTAATTTTTCTGATTTTTGGTATTTCCACTCAGGTTTTGGATTTTTTTTTTTTTTTTTTGGATAGGACTCAGGTTTTGGATTGACACAGCAGATAAACAACCTTGTGTTGGTACTGGTGGTATACAGTGGTTCAGCCCATAAGGTACACACCATTACAATTATGTCTGATACTTTTTGTGTGAGCATTAAATATGCTCACAAAATCTTAAGGCCAATCTTAAACTTGGGATTGTTATAAAAAATACTCCTATATTTTTAGCTGTTGAATTTTTGTGATAAAGAGTTCTAACTGAAAATGAAATTGTTTCGATGCAAAGCAAATTACAGTTATAAAGTGTTTTAAAGCTGTACACTTGTAACTTGTTCAGTAACTAAATTGATTAAAAAAAAATTAAGACGTTAGAAATAACAAAAGGTGGCATAATAATAGAGATTTGTATTTTAAAACTATTTGGCATACAAAATTATACTAAAGGATTATTATTGTTCTTTAATTTATAAATTTTAATGCTAATCATTATTGTTGTCTGTAGTTTTATCATTAATTCATTTACTTCCTAAAACTTAATTTATAAATTGTGTGATTTAAAAAAAAAAATTATAGAGCTATTTTTCATTTTTTGCCCAATCTGTTTTAAACATTTTATTCTTATTTTCTTCACTAATTAATTATTGATTATTCTAAAAGTTTAAGCTATTAAAAAATGGTAGCCCTCTGCATTAAGAGTAGCATTGAAAGGTTTGATATTATTCAGTACTCACATTTTTTTTTTTTTTTTTGAGAAGAAATTCAGAACTCACTTAAGATATTTGATCAAATTATCATCTAACTAAGCTCTATGGAAATACATAATTGTCTACCATATGTTAAAATAAAGCCCTGAAATTAATGAAGGCTACCAAAACCTTTTATTGGGCCAAATTTAAAATTTTCAAGCAGGCCCAATCCACCACTTATATTCAGTTCTTGGCCCATTTCTCTTGAGGTTTCTTTCCCGCCAATTTCACACTTTGACCCCATCTTCTCACTAGTAACAGCGACAATTGTTCTCTTCCATAGTTATTCGTGATGGGAATCGCCATTCCGATAGACTCCTTTCGGAAAATCCCCGTTGTCTCTTTGAAGTCACTACCCAAATTGCTGAAATTTGAACCCAAAAGGATTCTTGAGCTTCTGTAAAAATCATGGAAACTTCAGAAGTCCATACCCACTTCTACACCGAGTCCAAAGGCAAACCATGGATTTGGATCCAGACCTCAGTAGAGTCGAAATAACTTTCATGCACCATTTGTTGTGGTTGCATTCTTTGATGATCAACAAATGACCTTTAACAGACCAAGGTCCTCAAAGACAAAGGGTTTTGGCATTATGGTGTTTGCTTCCAAAAGCTTCTTATAGGAATTGCAGATGCCTGTTGAGAAGTTCGAGATACAATCAGTTATCAAGGGAGTGGAGGCACTATACTATACTATTTATGAAGACCAAAGTAGAATATACAGAACAAATAAAGCAGTGGCACATTATGAAATGAAGATAAGAAAAATATTTGTAATTACCAGACTTGCAAAATGAGTGGAAGTGCTTTGCCATTTCCATGTTTTCAATGGTTTAGAATATCTATAACTGGTTAGCCTCCTATAGATCACATAACCAATGTAAAACTTGCCTAAAAATTTACAAAGAAAAATTTAGTGACAACCAACACCTTGGTTTTTTGTTCTATATTTATGGAAATGAAGGTACAATAGCATACTCTCCATTCTCAAAATACCCCGAAATCATTGCATTCCATGATATCCTATCTCTCCTTGGCATTCTATCAAACACTAACCGTGCACTTTGAACATCAACACGTTTCACTTTCACATACATGGTAATCAATGCATTCACCACATCCACATCTGACTCAAACCCAAATCTTAACACATGCACATGAACCTCCCTTCCCCTAACCAAGTCTGGTACACCACCACAAGTCCTCAAAACACAAGGAAAAGTATACACGTCAGGCTTAATACCAACCCACAACATCCTAATGATCCTATGGTACAAATCCAATGCCTCGTCAAAAAACCTTGCTTTTGCGTACCCACCCACCAACACATTCCAAGAAAACACATCCCTCTCCTCCATCTTCCCAAACACATACCAAGCATTACCCAGATCACCAAACCTCACAAACATGCTCAACAAAGCATTACCGATGCTTACCAAAAAGATAAAATTAGAAGATGTAAACTGTTTGGTAATGGAGAAAACGAAGGAAAGCAAAAGAAGACTTTTGAGTAACTAAAGAGAGGAACCAAATCCGAGATTCGAAGCTTACCGATGAGTGCTGGAGTGACCGGAAAGAGATAACGTGAATATTCCGGCAAACAACTCAAAAATCTGCTGAAGCTTTGAAGAGTTTTGATGTGTCCGAAGCTTTAAGCTACTGAAGCCGTTGGGTTTCCAACTAAAACGTGATTGGAGGCTGAGAAAATGAGGGAAAATGAAAACCCTCTTGAAATCCTGAAACGTCTAAGACTCTGAGGGCTGGGTTTTTTTTTTTTTTTTGTTGGGTGGGAAGGGCTAGGTTGAATTTGGGTTTATTGTTTTTGGGTTAAATGGGTTTGTAGTTAAAACCCAATAATTACTGGGTCTAATTGGGTTGATGTCCATTTAACCCAACTAATAATTGGGTGGATTTTGGTTTAATTAGAATGGGTGAGTTTGGGTGGACAAATGAGTTTGGGCTTACTTTGCCACCCCTACTTTGAAGCCACTTCCCAAATAGCTGAAATTTGAACCCAAAAGGATTCATGAGCTTCTGTACAAATCATGGAAACTTCAAAGTCCATACCCACTTCTACACTAAGTCCAAAGGCAAACCATGGATTTGGATCCAGACCTCAGTAGAGTCGAAATAACTTTCATGCACCGTTTGTTGTGGTTGCATTCTTTGATGATCAACAAATGACCTTTAACAGACCAAGGTCCTCAAAGACAAAATCCTTCCTCAAAGACAAAGGATTTTGGCATTATGGTGTTTGCTTCCAAAAGCATCTTATAGGAATTGCAGATGCCTGTTGAGAAATTCAAGATCCAATCAGTTATCAAGGGAGTAGAGGCACTATACTATTTACGAAGGCCAAAGTAGAATATACAGAACAAATAAAGCAGTGGCACATTATGAAATGAAGAAAAGAAAAATATTTTTAATTACTAGAATTGCAGAACAAGTGCAAGTGCTTCACCATTTCCATGTTTTCAATGGTTTAGAATATCTACAATAGCTGGTTAGCCTCCTTTAGATCAGATAACCAATGTAAAACTTCCCTGAAAATTTGCAAATAAAAATTCAGTGACAACTAAGACCTTGGTTTTTTGTTCTATATTTATGGAAATGAAGGTACCATAGCATACACTATTCTCAAGACAACTTTGAAAATGAAAGAATTCATCACAAATTTCTAGTACTTATCTCTAACTTGCTTCTGTTTCGAAAGATAAAAAGATAAAAGAAAGGAGCACTGATATATTTATTTACATGAACACAAATGAAAAGTTGATTAGATGTTTGCCCTCTCAGACCTGAATAATTTCTTTCCTCAATCTTTAAGCTCACTAGAGATTCAAATTGAGCAAACCATAAAACGGACAGTAGAGAGAAACATGGAAAAAAAAATGGAGAAGAAAAGGAAAAAGAAAGAATGAACAATCAGCTAATAAGTTATACTTCAAAGCAATATACCAGATCTATCATCAGCAATGACTTTTTACTTCTTAAAGATCATATAATAAGAGTAAAAGGTTGTTCCCACTGAAACACAATCAGGTGAACCATCTTGTCATACTGAAATTAACTTAAATCCAGATCAAACAAACAGAAATAAGAATTTATAGTTTCCCATTTCTATCTAAATTTCATGTCTATCCTATAATTAGTGTTTGTTTTGAAACACATTGAATGCTAGCAAGATATAAATTCAGGTTCTAGAGTGTCATTTTCAATATTATACCTTCTGTTGGAAGATGTATTCTTACAAAAAGGCTGCTTCGTTTCATTCAATATCTGCAACAAAGTCCCTCCCAAATAGCATAAGTCAGTCAACGTGTCCTCCTTACTGATTAGCTTTTGTATTTCAGTTAACCTTCACACGTAACAAAGATAAGAAACCAAGACAAAAGTTTTTGCTACCTGATGCCAGAATTTAGCTAATGTAACCATCTTTGCAAGAATCCAATAAATCAATCCAATGCTGGATCACTGGCCCACTTTGCATCCTACTGTCAATCATAAAGCAGCTGAAAATTTGAAATGAAATTGAGTTAAAATACAAATCTTTCTTTTTATTTATTTTTTAAATGAAAAGATAAACTACAAATCAAAGCTAAAATTTCTGTGCTCTCACTATCAAGAAAAATTCCAAAAGAGACAGAATGATGGTCTTACTAGCTAGTATACTTTAGTATTTACTATAGTGGTATATCTTAAAGCTATGATTTCGAGCACAATGAGCAATGCTGTCCAGATTATTCTTCATGCCAGGATTTATTGATGGCTGAAAGTAAAGTGTCAACAACAAATTTCAACCCGTTAGTCAAAATGGTGGTAAGTCAACAGCATCCTAAACTATATTTCTTAAACTGTTAAGCTTGAAAATTGTCATCAGTACATATGATGTTTAACATAAAGGTTGCATAAGAAGAAAACCAGGCTATGTGCATCAAACAGGAAACTGAAGAGTTAGCAAGCTGAGAACTTAGAAAATCGTGAACATACTACATTAAGCAAAGTCTTTCTTAACAGCTTGTATCTCCCAGCTTGGTATTTGCTTTCCATAACAAAGACTGCAAACCTGCTACTGTTAAGTACAAGTGCAGCCACTTCACCTTCCATAATACAAAGGACATGGCTTCACAAATTGTCAGAAAAAGGACTATGAATTCCAACTAAGCCATCCAACCATAACAGCCTATTGCTTTTTGGTTCCCCATTCAATCATTGCATAGAAAGCCTGAACCTCACCAGCAACATTCTCTTTTAGTATTTACTTCCATTGAAATTAGCACTTGCCATGCTCGACAATCAACAAATTGTGTCAATTTAAAAGCAGGAGGCTTACAGCTTCTTAAAGAATGATTCCCAACCATTGCTTCTTTACAGATCATGACCATGAGTGTAGTTAAAAGTTTAAGAAGCATTGACAACCTTCTCCTCAACCATGTTCCCAGTCCTGCATTTCCAAATTGCCCAAAGAGTTATTAGCCAAAAAAAGGCCTAAGAGTAGCCTCAATAACAACAATAATGGAAGGAAAAAAAAAATCAGCATCCCACACCAATAGTAGCCAATTCAGTATGTGCCTTAGGCATAAAGGTTCATTTAATTGAAATAGATTGAAAACTGTAAGAAATATTGATGAGATAAAACTTTAAGGAGCCATGCTAAGGAGTAAGGAACCACACAATTGAAGACACACAATGTTCTTTTTTTTTTTTTTAATGATTAAGAAAATTTTCATTCAAGAGAGAAAAACTACAACCGACTTAGCAGTATAAATACACCAGCAGTAAAAGAGACTCAGATTCTTATAAGATTTGGGAGATCAATTTACCTAACAAGAATCTAACACTGGTCAAGTTGCCATGATTGATTGGACTAATGCCTCTTTACTTTTTGCATTGTCTTTATATACTTGAGCAATCCTGTCTAATTAGCTGAAGAACATTGTCTCGTCCAAGCCAATTTACTTGAAACACTTACATCTCTTCTGTTACCAAAATAACATCCAAAGCAAATATGATCTCTATTACCAGTTTTACAATAAGTCCATTTTCTTACTAACTAGTTACTACGTTTTCAATGAACAAACCAAATCTGAAAGAAAAAGAAAAATGATATGGAAGCACAAGAAACTGAGAAACAAGCAAGAGGAAAAACAAGAGGTGGGGTTATAAAGTATAAAGTATTACGTATGAGATCATTATAATCTGGTGTTGGGACCAAAATTTACCTTACTAAGGCACATTCTAAGTAGTCCCCAATGAAAAATACAAACGCAATACCTCTTACAGATCTTCAACAACAAAAAATTTATTATACACATATATATATAGAAAAATGAAATTGCTTGAAAGTTTGATTGCCTCTTCAAACTAGACCTAATTTCTGACACCTATTGTCATGAATATGAATCCCACACCATATATATGCCCCGACAAAACCCACTTTAATAAACAGTATAAAAACACAATCTGAATCAGCACTCACCAAAAATTATAACTCAAATTTCTTTATGACCCCACACATTCATAGGAAGTAAAAGGAAAATGACAAATATAATTGCTGAGCTAATTTCAAAGTGGCAAAAGTAGAATAGTAAAAGGGAAAAAAAAATTAAAATTGAACATGTACAACCCAAAATTTTAACGTACCTTCAAATTTTGTAATTTGAGAAGTTAGCTTCTGTTGCAACATTACAAGCATTTGCTAGGGTTAGGGATCGGATATTTAAAAATCATATTGCATAAAGATAAACACACAGAGGATGAGAGGTACCAATTTCTAAATGTTGTACCTGGAAGGAGTAAATATGCTTATTTTTGTACATTTTTCTCTCTGTTTTACCGAATTATTGCTGCATCTCCTCCTCCACCTCGTAGATGGACCTCCTATCATCTCAACCGCGAGGCCCTACCTTTCTTGAACCACTCTCACCCTCTGCCTTTCTTGCAGTGTTGTTTTGGACTGGACAGCCATCAATATAAAGTTGCACAATTAGAAAGCTGAGAGCTTAAAAATCGTGAATGCACCACATCAAACAATGTCTTTCATAACAGCTTATATCTCCCAGCTTGGTGTTTACTTTCCAAAACAAAAGCAGCAATCCTCAGAGCTACTGGTTAGTACAAGTGCAACCACCCTGCCTTTCATAAGCACAAAAGATAAGGCTTCCCAAATTGTCTGAGGAGGGACTATGGATTTATCCCAAGCCATCAAACCATAAAAGCCTATTGCAAATTGGTTCCCATTCAATCTTTACATAGAAAGCTTGCACCTTACCATCAACTCTCTCTTTTGGTACTAAGTTCCACTGAAATCAGCACTTGACGTTCTCAAAAATAAAGAAATTGTGTCCACTTACAAACAGGAGGTTTACAAATTTTTAAAGAATGAATCCCAGCCATTGCTCCTTGACAAATCATGACCATGTGGTTGTAGTAGTTAAGAACTTGAGAAGCATTGACAGCCTTCCCTTCAAGCATGGCCTCACTCCTGCATTTTAAAATAGCCCAAAGAGTAAAAAATGAAAAAGATCCCTAAGAGTGGATTAATAATGGAATTTTATTCAATAAATTAAGATCTAATTTTGGATCTTATCCAAACTAAAGGGTTTTTGCATTCTAATAAAAGGGTAAATATATGCGTAAGTTATGGAATGATCAAAATCATTAATAAGGATTTTACTGAATCTATTATATTTCAATTTACACCATGACTGCTTATGAAATACCTGCCCATCTGCAGCACATAGGTGACAATGCTTTGATCATCTGTGCAAGGAATGATGTCTAGTCGAAATATACATTCCCGTCAGGCATAGTATTAAAAAGCCATTCCTCCATTCCATCCATACCCATAGATAAACATGGTCCACAGCACGATATATAACCTGCAATCATCAAATTCCATGTTACTATTTCTCTTTCACGAATTTCATCGAACAGTTATGTGCATTAGGGATAAAGATTCATTTAAAATTGTAAGAGATATTGATGAGCTAAAACTTCAAAGTGCTAGAAGTACAATTTTTAGAAGGGAAAAAAAATTGAACACATACACATCTAAGCACCTCTTTACAACTATTTTCCCTGAAAAAAACTTCCCAAGGGATAATACAAATGAAATTTCTCACGACAGATGTGAAACCACACAAAAGACCAAAATTTATACCATATTAAAACAGCCCATGGTAAATATTTGTCAACAGAACAATCTTTTGAAGACTGATTGACATTAATAATGTAAACATTATTTTTTCCCAACAATTCAGCTTTGTAGATAAGTCTAGTCATGACATGGCTAATGGACTTATTAGCTGATTAAGTACTCCGACAAATCTGAATTTTTAAAACCATAGATTAGATTGCTTAGCTAAATAAAAAATTAATCATCCAAATTTTTACTAAAAAAAGATCAGATTGCTTAGCTAAATACGCGATCTGAATTCCAAACATAAAACATATTTTAAGTGGGTTGACAAAATTATGATTTGTAGCAATAGATATTAAAGATAACTTGTGGTGCGTGAGGTAGTATTAAAAGCTGTTTTCAAGGGAAAGTCAACTTGAAAGCTTAAATCATTGAATGCAATAATGTGAATCTTACATGTATTTATTGCCAGGATGTCCAAGTTTAATCATATTATTGAATGCAATGTTTATAACCCAAAAGTTTAAAGTACCTCCAAATTTTAGGAATTTGAGAAGAATTTTTTGGAGTTGAGAAGATAGCCTCTGCTGCAACACTAGAAGAATTAGTTTAAATTAGGGTTGGATTTTTAAAATTCATATTGCATAAATATACACACACAGAGAGAAGAGAGGTACCAATTTCTAAATGTTGTACCTTGAGGGAGTAAATATGTATATTTCTGTACGTTTTGCTCTCTCTGTTTTACACAATTATTGCTGCTCCTCCTCCTGCAGCTTGTAGATGGACCGGAAATCAATCTGAACGCAAGGGATGTTGATGATATTCTTCAACCACTCTTGCCCTTTTCCTTTCTTGCAGTGTTGTTTCAGCACTGGACATAGCCCAATTCGTAGTTCCAGAAGTGAGGGAGGCAGGCCGTTCTCTGGGAGGGATGCGAGTTTAGGGCAATTCCAGATCGACAGTTCTTCAAGTGAAGAGAGGTTTTGAAATACCTTGGAGGATAGGAACTTTATTTCTGGAAATTCTTCAATCAACAGGACGGTTAGAGAGGTAGGTAGCAGTAGCATCATCTTCCCATCTTCCTCCTCAGGAAACGACTGCCAATCCTCAAATCCATCACCAATAATGGTGAGATCTGTAAGAGACGTGAGTCTGTGTAATCCCCATTCAAATACTTGCTTACAGTTAGTCATCCCTCCCAAATAAAGTTCCTTTAGGTTTGTCGGCAAGCCCTCTTCTGGTAAGGATACTATGCTTGGACATTTATGTATATTAAGAGTAGTGACCATATGCATGCGGGGAAAGGCCTCTAGTTTCTTACAGCGACAGATCGTAAGATTTGTCAGGTGAGTGGGGAGAAACCCTCCATCCGGAAATGAAACAAGACTACAACAGCCTGCTATGCTTATGTCATTCAAGTGGCAGAGTTTGTGCAGGCCCTCCGGTAAGAATTTAATCTCTTTACAATCAATGATGCTAAGACATTCAAGAGATGCATTATTGTGTAAGTTGTCCGCCAGTGACTCTAACTTTGGGCAATAATGTACTTCAAGTTTTTTAAGGGCAATAGGTAACTGGTTACTTGATGATAATGATGTTAGCTCTGAGCAATTCTGAATCTCAAGGAATTTAAGCTTCACAAATAGGTCACCTCTTAATGGTGTACATTTTAGAGATGGACAATCACTAATAACCAAGTGCTCAAGATGAGATGCATTACTGTTAATACTCTCCTCTTTCATTAACAAAGAAGAAGCCTCTCCCTCGTCTATCAAAAACTGCAAATTCTCACAATTGTATATCTCTAGCCTTTTCAAAGTTGGAGGTAGCTGGCATTTTGAAATGAACATCAAAGAACTACATTTCTCAATAGTTGCATATTCCAAGCATGTACAATTGGACATTGGTAAGAAATTTAAAGCACCACAACCTTTAATAGTCAATGTGTTTAATGTAGAAGCCAAGTGGATGTTGACGAGACTCGGGCATGACTGAATTTCCAACCTAACAAGGGATATGAGACTATCTTGCCACAAAGACGTCAGCTCGTTACAATTATCTATCTTTAGATTTTTTACCTTTGCTAACCCTTCCATGAACTCCTTTGATAAGCTTTTAAGACCTGGAATAGAAAAAGTAATTGACTCCAACAAGCATAACTCTTCTATATTATTGCTCACCACCTCTTTGCACCCCACAATCTTTAATTCATGGAGCGTTGGAAGGCTTGGAATTGAAACAACCAACTGCTCACAATTACAAATAGTAAATTTTTCCAATGATGGGAGATAGTCTGGCAATTTCCCTTGCAATTTGGGGCATTGAGAGATAAAAAGCTCACGCAAGCAAGGGAATTCTCCGTACTCAACTCCACAAGGAATCCAATCTTGCCATTCTTGCATATCCTCAAAGTGAAGTTTTTCTAAAAATTGAAAAGGTTTCAACCGACCTTTCCCATAAAACTCATCACCAATGGTCTGCACCATAGACATACTCTCAATGACAAGGAATTTGAGGGAGGATAGATGTCCAATAGCAGGTAAGGATATGCATTGTTTACATCCGACAATCTTTAGGTCCTCAATATGAGAAAATGAACGGTCGCCTAACCATGTTGGGAATTGCACACCAATATAGCCATCAATTGAAAGTTCCTTCACCGTTGTCCAAGGTCGTAACATGTCAAGAATATCTTTTGCAATGCTTGCATCTTGTAAATCATTAGGTGCAGACCCCCATTCGATCTCTAGTGCATCTAAATTCTTCTTACCATTTAAATTGGCCCTTCTTGCATCCTTGACATCGAGCACATTCTCCAAACTTGAAATGCATAATCTTCCCTGAAGAAACTCCAAGTTCATCAAGTCTCCTATCTTGGATCCATTATCTTTCCCCACAATAAAATTAGATAGCGTGTGTAGGTTCTTTAATTTTTCTATTCCCATCGGCATTTCTCTAATTAAATTGGCATTTGTAATGTCGAGATACCGAAGATTAACTAGATCCCTAATTTTCTCTGGTAACTTTTTGAGATACCGACAATCTTTCAATATCAATGTTTGCAAATTGTGTAGAGAACTTGTTGACTCTGGTAAATTTCTAATTGGAGTATCAGAAAGGTTGAGATATCTTAGATGTATCAAATCACCGATTGAGCTTGGTAGCTCAATGATTTCATATCCACATAAAGATAATACTCTTAAGCATCTTAATTGTGGCAACAAACAATTAGGAACATAGTTTGTTAAGTAGCCTGACGACCTGATTGGTAGGGGTAGGAATGTTCGTAGATGCATATTTTTGGGGAAGTTTTCAAACTTTTTGATGCCATCAAAATAATGTCGTATGTAAGAGAAATGTCGTACCTTTGTAGAAATCTCAGATTGCTTATTACTCCCCAATGCATCTTCCATTCTATGGAATAAGCCCCTTGCTGCCCATCGAGCTAGATCATTGATAAGATCATGCATGACAAAGCGTGATCCATTATTGCTTGATTGTTGAAAGAATGATCTCATGAGTAGATCATGAAAATACTCAGCACCAAGAACTTCCATTGACTTGTTTCTTTCTGTTTCTTGAACCAAACCTTCTGCCATCCATAACAAGACAAGCTCATTCTCCTCAAATTCATAATCTTTTGGGAATAGTGAACAATATGCAAAGCACCTCTTTAAATGTGAAGGGAGGTATTGGTAGCTCAATTCAAGAATAGAAATAATACCGGTTTTTTCCCAGATCTTGCTATTTAGCACATTTTTCCATTCATTAGGCTTGCGTTTTGTGCGTAAAGCACCTCCAAGTACTTTTGCCGCCAAAGGTGATCCCTTGCATAGATCCAAAATTTCTCTACCAATTTCTTCAAGTTCTGGATGCGCAGCAAAATCTGTTGACCCCAGTGCATGTTGGAGAAATAGACTCCTGCAAGCATCATTTGACAACTCTCTCAACTTGTAAGGTGAAGTAGTTTCCATTATTTTTGAAACCTCATGACTCCGAGTGGTGACAATAAGCTTACTTCCTACAGCTCCAAATTCAAAAGGACAACATAGTTTAGTCCAATTATTGTAGTCTTCATTCCAAACGTCATCCAAAATGACCAGAAATTTCTTGCCATTTAATTTCTCCTTCAATTTGACTTGTATTGAGTTTAAATCATCACCATCATTGCAGTGCTCAGAAGTGATAGATTTTAGAATTTCTTTTGACACCCTTACAATGTCAAAGTCTTCAGAAACACAAACCCATGCTTTCAAATCAAAGTAACTGCTCACATCATCATCATTGTACACTAGTTGGGCAAGAGTTGTTTTACCCAAACCTCCCATACCAACTATGGGAATCACAGAGAGTTGAGTATCACTAGATTCAATACTCAGCAACAACTTTATAATAGCCTTTTTGTCCTCATCCCTGCCATAAGTACGGCGTTCATTCACCACAGAAGTAGTGGGCACCCTTGATCTTTCTGTTCCAATCCTTCCCCCAGTGCTTCCTCTCAAATCCAAACCATTATTTTCTGTCACAATTCTTTGTAGTCTCGAGTCAATATCTGCAATCTTGGACCGCATATTGGCATCGAACATAAAAGAACTTGGACTCAAACCCACACAACAAGCAGGGATGAACTTTCTTACCTTACTTGTGCTGGGTTTTGCATTTAACTTACGTCGCAAAACTTCGGTTGCAAACTCATCCAAGATATCATCCGCATCATATGCCAACTCTTCCAGCTCGTCCAGCAAGATCTTCCCCAACCTGCTTGTCTCCCGCTTCTCTTCTGCGTCATCCAAAACTGCATGGATTTTTGATAACGTTTTCTTCCACTTGTTGAGGTCAACATGAACTTGTTCTTGCTGAAAGATCTTCAACAAATCAGAGGAGGTTAACTTGTTAACCAGCGCCTCAAACAAAGCGGATAAAGCAACCTCTCCGATAACTGACATGATTCGCTCGTGGGAAAGAAGGAAATATCAAATATGGGAAATGAAGAAGTAATCAAAGAGACACTCCTCTGAATATGAGTTGGGAATGAAGAGTGAATAGGGTTTTCTTTGTTTCTAATTTTTTTTTTTTTTTTTTTTATATCTTCTTTTGCTTTTTCTCAGTTGGTGATTTGACTATACATAATTGGTCTACCCTACTTGATTCCAAACAGTCATATAAAGTTAAAAAAATGAAGCACGCCAACCTGGACAGCATTATTAGTGCTCACCGTATAAAGTGAGAAAAAAACAAAAACTTTTGACTGCTTCATTGGTAACTTTATTAGTGCTCATGACTTCAAAAGCACAACTACATCCTCTCATATGTATACTTGGTCCATCAAGAGTTTAAAAATATTCGGATTTTGGAGTAATTAAAGTAAAGCTAATCCAATCTTAAACTAAAACACACTTTTTGGCAGCGAGGTTCAAGACTGCTAGTAACTTTATTCTTATTTTGTAAAAATATATATAAATAAAAAAGTATATGAAAATGTATATACCGTTGTTTAAACAATAATACTAAACGCTCTCTAATTATCGTAATGACTGGAACTAATCTTGCTCGAAAGTTTCGACTCACTGCTGCCTGACCAAACCAAAATAAGAAGCACAGAAATAGTGCTTCATGCACTACACAATTATGTGATAAAGTGGTTTATATATATATATATATATATATATATATAACTTTTCGAAAATTTTCCATTGCTCTTTTAATCAAATGGCTATTCAAAGGGGGTAGTTTCATACTCCCCATCAATTTTATACAAATATATGATTCTTTGAAATAGGTTACGTTACCACAAAATGTAGAAATTGTGAATGCTACAATTTGAATTCAAAATTTTATATTTATTTCACCAATACACTGACCTTTAGATAAAAATTTCTTCAATTTTTTTTTTTTTCAGTTTGTTAATTAGTTTTTTTTTTTTTTTTTTTACATCTTAAAAACAAATTCTTCCACATTTTTAGTATTCAAAATTAGGGGTGTCATTTCGATACAGCACCTAAAAGATTTACAATTGATTCACCTAAACAAGATAGGGGTATTAAAGCAACAAAATAAGAAGTGAAAATAGTACTCTCTTGGCATGTTTAGACAGGGCATATTACATAAGACAGTCTTGTAGCTTTTTATTTTATATATATATATATATATATATATATTTTTTTTTTTTTTTTTTTTTTTTTTTTGAGGAGCAAGACAATCTAGTAGTTGAGTAGGAGCCATCTCTCCGAATGGTTTGGATAATCATCTACCTATATATATTATTAGTCATCTAAAATAGTCACATAAGATTGTAGTGACCATATGCAAGCGGGGCAAGGCCTCTAGTTTCTCACAGTGACAGATCGTAAGATTTGTCAGGTGAGTGGGGAGAAACCCTCCATCCGGAAATGAAACAAGACTACAACAGTCTACTATGCTTATGTCATTCAAGTGGCAGAGTTTGTGTAGGCCCTCCGGTAAGAATTTAATCTCTTTACAATTACTGATTCTAAGATATTCAAGAGACACATTATTGTGTAAGTTGTCCGCCAGTGACTCTAACTTTGGGCAATTGCCTACTTCAAGTCTTTTAAGGGCAATATTCAAGTCTTTTAAGGGCAATAGGTAACTGGTTACTTGATGATAATGATGTCAGCTCTGAGCAATTCCAAATCTCAAGGGATTTAAGCTTCACAAATAGGTCACCTCTTAATGGTACACATTTTAGAGATGGACAATCACTAATAACCAAGTGCTCAAGAAGAGATGCATTACTGTTAATACTCTCCTCTTTCATTAATATAGAAGAAGCCTCCTCCTCGTCTATCAAAAACTGCAAATTCTCGCAATTTTTTATCTCTAGCCTTTTCAAAGTTGGAGGTAGCTGGCGTTTTGAAATGAACATCAAAGAACTACATTCCTCAATAGTTGCATATTCCAAGCATGTACAATTGGACATTGGTAAGGAATTTAAAGCACCACAACCTTTAATAGTCAATGTGTTTAATGTAGAAGCCAAGTGGATGTTGACGAGACTAGGGCACGACTGAATTTCCAACCTAACAAGGGATATGAGACTATCTTGCCACAAAGACGTCAGCTCGTTACAATTATCTATCTTTAGATTTTTTACCTTTGCTAACCCTTCCATGAACTCCTTTGATAAGCTTTTAAGACCTGGAATAGAAAAAGTAATTGACTCCAGCAAGCATAATTCTTCTATATTTTTGCTCACCACCTCTTTGCACCCCACAATTTTTAATTCATGGAGCGTTGGAAGGCTTGGAATTGAAACAACCAACTGCTCACAATTAATAATAGTAAATTTTTCCAATGATGGGAGATGGTCTGGCAATTTCCCTTGCAATTTGGGGCATTGAGAGATAAAAAGCTCACGCAAGCAAGGGAATTCTCCGTACTCAACTCCACAAGGAATCCAATCTTGCCATTCTTGCATATCCTCAAAGTGAAGTTTTTCTAAAAATTGAAAAGGTTTCAACCGACCTTTCCCATAAAACTCATTGCCAATGGTCTGCACCATAGACATACTCTTAATGACAAGGAATTTGAGGGAGGATAGATGTCCAATAGTAGGTAAGGATATGCATTGTTTACATCCAACAATCTTTAGGTCCTCAATATGAGAAAAGGAATGGTCTCCTAGCCATGTTGGGAATTTCACACCAATATAGCCATGAATTGAAAGTATTTTCACTACTGTTGAAGGTCGTAGCATTAGGAATGGCAACGGGTCGGGTTCGGGCCGGGTTTTTTAATACCCGAACCCGACCCGCGGGCCTGAACTCTTGGCCCGAACCCGGCCCGTTTAATAAACGGGCTTTTTTTTAAAACCCCGAACCCGGCCCGTCGGGCCCCGCGGGCTCCACGGGCCCCGTTGGGCTATGGTCCTTCAAGGCTCATTCTGTGGCCCAATAAAAAAAAATTGTTTGCTTGATGCTGATTTTCTCAGCAACCAAACAGTAACGGAAAAAGAACACAAGAAAATCCAGATCTGAACAGATGGAAACCAATCAAAACCATTATTTTCTCAACAACCAACAGATCATAACAAGAATTATAAAAATAGCACTTAAACTAGAAAATACAAATTTGATTACAATAGAAAATACAACAGATCGGAACAAAAACCATTATTTTTCATTACAATATTTTCCCACATCAAAAGTAAAAAAAAGATTTAACATATAAACCCTAGGTTCGAACAAGAAGACCCTACAAAATCAAATCAAACAAGTAGATCCTATTCAACAAAAATAGCACTTACACTAGAAAATATAAATTTGATTCTATGAACAAACAGAACGATTTTTATTGCAAGAGCTTGAGTTCATGACGAGGTGAGGGAGATGAGAGCGTTGCGGCCTTGTGAGGTGGAGGAGGGCCTGACGAGGTAAGGGAGGAGCAGCGGCGTCTACAGGCTACGGCAAGGTGAGAGAGGCAGGGAAGAAAGATCGACGAGGTGGAGAACGGAGCGGCGCCGGAGAGGTGAGGTATGCAAGGAGTAGCAGCGCCGGTGAAGGAAGCAGCAGCGGTCTTGTTCAAGTGAGAGTGAGAGTGAGGGTGAGGGAGAGAATGAGAGGCGGCTTGGCAAAACAGAGAGGGTGAGAGAGTGAATGCGTCTGAGGGATTAGAGATTAGGGTTAGAAAGTGAGTATATATAGCTAGGGTTTTTTTTTTTAATTTTTAATATTATATACGGATCGGGTCGGGCCGGGTATGCTTAATACCCGGACCCGACCCGAACCCGCTTCGGGTTTTTTAATTAAAACCCAGACCCGACCCTAATGTTAAACGGGCCGGGTAAAACCCAACCCATTAGGGTCGGGTCGGACCGGGTACCCGCGGGTCGGGTACATTTTGCCATCCCTACGTAGCATGTCAAGAATATCTTTTGCAATGCTTGCATCTTGTAAATCATTAGGTGCAGACCCCCATTTGATCTCTAGTGCATCTAAATTCTTCTTACCATTTAAATTGGCCCTTCTTGCATCCTCGACATCGAGCACATTCTCCAAACTTGAAATGCATAATCTTCCTTGAAGAAACTCCAAGTTCATCAAGTCTCCTATCTTGGATCCATTATCTTTCCCCACAACAAAATTAGATAGTGTTTGTAGGTTCTTTAATTCTTCAATTCCCACTGGCATCTCTCCAATTGAATTTGCATTTTTAATATTGAGATGTCGAAGATTGACTAGATTCCTAATTTTCTCAGGTAACTTTTTGAGATACCGACAATCTTTCAATATCAATGTTTGCAAATTATATAGAGAACTTGTTGATTCTGGTAAACGTCTAATTCGAGTATTAGAAAGGTTGAGATATCTTAGATGTATCAAATCACCGATTGAGCTTGGTAGCTCAATGATTTCATATCCACATAAAGATAATACTCTTAAGCATCTTAATTGTGGCAACAAACAATTAGGAACATAGTTTGTTAAGTAGCCTGATGACTTGATTGGTAGGGGTAGGAATGTTCGTAGATGCATATTTTGGGGGAAGTTTTGAAACATTTTGATGCCATCATAAGAACATCGAGTGTAAGAGAAATGTCGTACCTTTGTAGAAATCTCAAATTGCTTATTAGTGCTCAATGTATCTTCCATTTTATAGCACAAGCCTCTTGCTGCCCATTTAGCTAGATCACTGATGAGATCGTGCATGACAAAGAGTGATATATTATTGCTTGATTGTTGAAAGAATGACCTCCCTAGTAGATCATGAAAATACTCACTACCAAGATCTTCTATCAGCTCATTTTTTTCCGTTTCTTGAATCAATCCTTCTGCCATCCATAACAAGACAAGCTCATTCTCCTCAAATTCATAATCTTTTGGAAATAGTAAACAATACGCAAAACACCTGGGAAGGGAGGTATTGGTAGCTCAATTCAAGAACTGGAATAATATCCTTTTTTTTCCAAATAGCAATCTTGCTATTTAGCACATTTTTCCAATATTCATCAGGCTTGTGCATACTGCGTAGAGCGCCTTCAAGTACTTTTGCTGCCAAAGGTGACCCCTTGCACCGATCTAAAATATCTCTACGAATTTTTTCAAATTCTGGATGTTCAACAAAATAAGTTGACCACTGTGCATGTTGGATAAATACACGCCAACAATCATCACATGATAACTCTTTCAACTGGTAAGCTGGAGTAGCTTTCATCATTTTTGCCACACTATGTTCCCGAGTGGTGACAATAATCGTGCTTCCTTGAGCCCCACATTTGAACAGACAACGTAGTTTAGTCCATTTGTCATAATTTTCGTTCCAAACATCATCTAGAATGAGCAAAAACTTCTTGCCATCTAATTTTTCCATCAATTTGACTTGTATTATGCCTAAATCATCAGCATCGCAGTGCTCAGAAGTGATAGATTGTAGAATTGCCTTTGTCAACCTCACAATGTCGAAATTTTCAGAAACACAAACCCATGCTTTCAAATTAAAATAACTGTTGACATCATTATCGTTGTACACTAGTTGGGCAAGAGTTGTCTTACCCAGACCTCCCATACCAACTATGGGAATCACAGAGAATTTAGCATTACTAAATTCACTACTCATCAATAACTTGATGATAGTCTTTTTGTCCTCTTCCCTGCCATAATTATCGTCTTCACCCAGAGGAGTAGTGGGCACCCTTGATCTTTCTGTCCCAGTCCTTCCGCCAGTGCTTTCTATCAAACCCAAACCATTCTTTTCTGTCACAATTATTTGGAGTCTTGTGTCGATATCTGCAATCTTGGACTGCATCAACCTAGCAAAACTTTGATTCGAACCAACCCAATCATCGAAGATCTTCCGTACGTTACTTTTGTGGGGTTCTGGGTTCAACTCACGTCGCAAAACTTCAGTAGCAAACTCATCCAAGATATCATCCGCATCATAAGCCAAGTCTTCCAGCTCGTCCAGCCAGATCTTCACCAACCGCTTTGTCTCCCGCTTCTCTTCTGCGTCATCCAAAACAGCATGGATTTTCAGTAACGTTTTCTTCCACCTGTTAAGGTCAGCGTGGACTTGCTCTTGCTGAAAGATCTTCAGCAAATCAGAGGAGGCTAGCCTTTCAAACAGCACCCCAAACAAAGAGGATAAAGCAGCCTCTCCGATAACTGACATGATTCGCTCGTGGGAAAGAAGGAAATATCAAATATGGGAAATGAAGAAGTAAACAAAGAGAGACTCTTCTGAGATATGAGTTGGGAATGAAGAGTGAATAGGGTTTTCTTTGTTTCTAATCTTCTTTTGCTTTTTCTCACTTGGTGATTTGACTGTACATAATTGGTCTACCCTACTTGATTCCAAACAGTCATATAAAGTTAAAAAAATGAAGCACGCCAACCTGGACAGCATTATTAGTGCTCACCGTATAAAGTGAGAAAAAAACAAAAATTTTTGACTGCTTTATTGGTAACTTTATTAGTGCTCATGACTTTTGGAAGGCAACCATTATTACTTCCACCGTCAGGAATCAACTCAAATAATAGTTTTTTTTTTTTTTTTTTTTTTGGTAAACTGGAATTCTCATTAAAAAGACTAAGGAGCAAACAAAAGATCAGGACAAAGCCTGTTTACAACCATTCCCTGGCAATCAGCCAAAATGAGAGGCACCAAGTCCACAGGCGGACAATAAGAGGAAATAAAATCTAAAGATTGACATCTACCTAAAAAGGCTAAACGATCAGCACACCTATTCGCTTCACGATAGGTATGCTTGATACTTAGGTGCGGAATCTGAGCAGCAAGACTTCTGCAGTCATCAAAGAGCGAGGAGACTATAGTATTGGTATATAAAGGATTCCTTAGAGCATCAACTAGAGCTTTGGCATCTAGTTCCACCACCACATCCTTCAAATTAAGCTGAATACACAGGAAAAGACCATCACGCAGTGCCCACGTTTCAGCCAAGAAGCTGTTAGCTTTACCGATTTTTCTAGAAAAACCTATGATCCAATTGCCCTGGTCATCCCTAATCAGCCCTCCTCCTCCAGCAGCCCCTGAAGTAACATCTGCAGACCCATCAGTATTGAGTTTGACCCAACCCGTGTCCGGCTTTTCCCATTTGACTTGTCTGATAACCAAACGATTGCTGCACTTTGGCTGAGTTACGCACAGTACAAACTCCATTGCTTGCATAATAATCGCATTGGTAATGTTTGGGTTGATTCTTTTGTTGTTGAAGACCACTTGATTTCTTTGCCTCCATAATGACCATATGGCAAAAGAAAAAAGGGTGTGCCAGGGAACACCTTTGACAGTGTGAGCAGACTTTGAACTAGCATTGGAAATCAGCCAAAGTTTAAAGTCTAGAGAAAAGAAGTTGGCATTGTAGTGATGAGCCCCCAACTGTTGCCATACTGGTTTCACAAGGCGACAGTCACGAAGGGCATGTAAGATAGACTCCGGCTGCTCTAGACATATGGGGCATGTAGTGTCTAAAGAAATACCTCTTCTGGCTAAGCACTCCTTGACACCAACACTGTTATGCATGCACTTCCAGATGAACATTTGGATTTTTGGCAAAGTCTGAAGCTTCCAAATCCATGAACCCGAGAAGGAAACATCTTCCATATGATTTGTGGCTAAGAGGTAAGCACTCTTCAAGTCAAAACTTCCCTTAGCAGAAAACTTCCAAGCCAGCTTATCAAAACTTCTAGCTGCTACCGGCAATGGGACCGCTTGCATCTCAGCTTTAATTTCTGAGGGGATTTCAAAAGGAATAGCAGCCCAGTTCCAACCAAAAGGAGCACGGAGGTCTCTCAAAGTGAGGCTGGCCGAATCTTGAGGGAGGGGGCCTTGAATGCTAGATCTGATAGGACCACTATTTAACCAACAATCCGACCAGAAATTAAGATTACTCTCATATCCTGGAACCCATTTAACCCCACTTTTGAAAACATTTATGCCTTTCCTCAAACCTTTCCAGGTAGATGAACATGGAAGTTTTGACTCATTCCTAGAAACTAAACGCTGCCTCGTGCCGTACTTGAATCTAAGAACTTTGGCCCAATGAGACTCCTTCTCGGTGTGATATCTCCAATTAAGTTTAGCTAGGAGTGCCGTGTTCCTCCCTTTCGCCGCTTGGAGCCCCAAACCACCTAACTCTTTAGGCTTGGTAACTATCTCCCAGTTGACCCAGTGCATTTTCCTATTGTGCTCAGAGGACCCCCAAAGAAAATTCCTATTGACTCTATCAATGCCATTAAGAATTTTGTTGGGTAAATAATTACTTTGCATAATATAGCTAGGAATGGCTGAAGACGAAGCTTGAATAAGAACCATTCTCCCTGCCATAGAAAGAAGATTAGCCTTCCAACCCGCAAGTTTCTTTTTAACCCTATCCAATACGGACCCAAAATCATGTCTCTGCCTCCCTGGGTGTTTTATAGGAAAACCCAAATACTTGCCGAAATTGGTGGTAGCACTAAATCCCAAAATGCTAGTTAACACATCTCTTTGATCTGGTTCGACATTAGGTGAAAAGTAAATCCGAGACTTAGCTTCACTAATTTTCTGCCCAGATTTCTTACAAAAATCTTGGAGGACAGAGTTGATGGCAGTACAATTTTCTGGAGTCGCACTGGCAAAAAGGACCAAGTCGTCTGCAAAGAAGAGATGCGAAAAAGCCGGACCATTTCGGGATGCTTTAACAGGGGTCCATAACTTGGCAGCACATTTCTCCTCGATTAAATGACCCAAAAACTCCATGCATAGGATGAAAAGATAGGGGGAGAGAGGATCACCTTGCCTAATACCTCTCGATGGCAGGAAAGGGTTAAGACTACCACCATTCAGGAGGAGAGAAGTGGACACAGAGGTGACACAGCTCATAATGAGCTTAATGAGATTTTCCGGGAAGTTGAAGAGAGTGAGCATCTCCCTAATAAAGCTCCACTCAATTCTGTCGTAGGCTTTTTCCAAATCGATCTTGATGGCCATGATCCCTCTATTTCCTTTGGTTCTTCCAATGGTGTGAATTAATTCTTGGACAATGATAGCATTATCAACACCTCTCCTTCCTGGAACGAAAGCTGTTTGGTAAGGAGAGACAAGCTTGTCTAAGTGAGGTCTGATCCTGGCAACTAAAATCTTGGTGATTATCTTGTAGACTGAATTGCATAAACTAATTGGCCTGTAGTTTCCAATAGTTTCCGGACCTTGAATCTTAGGAATGAGAACAATATGAGTATTGTTGAGATACTCAGGAATTTTCCTATTTAAGAAAACCTTTTCAACCTCCTTCCTCACAGACTCCCCCACAATGAGCCAAAACCTTTGGTAAAAACCAGCATGTAACCCATCTGGACCCGGGGCCTTGTAAGGTTTCATGGACCAGAGAGCCTCCTTAATTTCTTCAATGGAAACCATGACATCAAGAGACTGCTTTACCTCCTCTGACAGCTTAACACGCCACTGATCCAAGCAGGGGGGTTTCCAAGAGACCATAACTTGTTCAGTTGTGTACAAAGTATGGAATCCTGTCCTGAAATGCTTCATTACCTCCCTTTCCTCAGTGAGCCACAAATCCCTTTCGTCTTTGACTGCCGCAATGTGATTCCTCTTCCTTCGGGCAAGGGTAGACACATGGTAGAAAGAGGTGTTCCTATCTCCTTGGATCATCCAGTTCAGCCTAGATTTCAACATCCAGAGATCGCGTTCCTGGTCCAAAATAGTTTCCAACTCACTAAGGAGCTGATTCTCGAGACAAATAAGAGAGGAGCTATGATTGTCGGATAGCGCCTTTTGAGTGCCATAAATTCTGGCCAAAATTCTCTTTTTCCTCTGATGAATGTTACCAAAGTGGTCTCTATTCCACACTAAAGCATCCTTGGAGAAACAATCAATGGACTCAGCTAGATCCCTATTCCTATTCCAGGCTTTAGACACAATGGAGGGAAAGGAGATGTCTGAGAGCCAAAATTCTTGGAACCTGAACGGCCTGATGAGCTTAACTGTACTGACTGGCAGAGCTTCCATGAGAACAGGGCAATGATCAGAGTGGCACCTAGGAAGGTGAGTTACTCTAGCATTTGGGTAAATGACACACCACTCCGGGTTCATGAAGAATCTGTCAATCCTCTCAAGAATCAAATTGCTGAAGTCTCTCTTATTAGTCCAAGTATATCTAGGACCTGAAAATCCCATATCCACCATACTGCATCTATCAAGGCAGTCCTTAAAAGCCAGAGATCGATTAATGTTTACGCCTCTACCACCGAATTTATCCTCATCAATTAAAGGTTCATTGAAATCACCGGCTATAACCCACGGCAGCTTGTGTAACTCCGCAACTTTAGTTAAATTTTCCCACAAAATACATCTCTCCTCACTCCTAGGGCTAGCATAAATAGCAGAAAATAACCAAGTAAGTCGAGAGGCTCGTACCTTAACTTCAACGTGGATCTCCTGCTCTGTCATAGCAAGCAAAACCACATCCAGTAAGTTTGAATTCCAAAGAAGCCACAGACCACCAGAAAGTCCTATGGTATTAGTGTGGAAGGCACCATCGAATGGCAACCTGTCAGTGATTGCCTTCGCTCTATCACCCCCCAATTTCGTCTCCATCACCACAAGGATGGCCGGATTATGCTCCCGGACTAAATTACGGACATGATCCTGAAAATTAGGCTTCAGGACGCCTCTACTATTCCAGATAATAAAATTCATGGTGGGAAGGAGGAAAAAAGTAGCGAAGCATAAATTAGAGGAGAGGAGCAGCTCCACTTCCCTCATCGGACACCATGTGATCATCGGTCGGACTTCCAACATCGGACACCAAATGAACTTCAGACTGTCGACTAACTTCGCTACCCAAGCTCTGGGATGCAAACTGGACTCCATCATCAGACACCATAGGATCTTCGGCATGGCTCTTCTCTCCGATAAGCTGGGTTTGCAGTTTCTGATCACACTCACTCTCGGCAATTAAACCTGTATCAGCGATGATGTTCGCCGAGAATTCAAAGGTGGCACCGGTGGTATGGCTGGGTTCAGCACGAGGTAAAGGAGGGTGAGTGTTGGGAGGATTGGTGATTTTCCTATCAGACCCTTCCACACATAGAGGGGCGGCGCTCTCAGGTAAGGAACCAGAAGCTAATTTCCTAGCCAAAAGCTTTTTATTTTTCACAGAGAAGGCCTGGGATAAGGGAACACGGGGAGTTGGGCTTGGGTTATTATCATGTTTTAAACTAACCACTGCAGCCTTAAAACTATCCCTGGGAAGGCTGGCCATACTTGGGCTTGAAGTGGGCCTTTCTTTAAAATTAAACATTCCTGAAGTTTTTGAAGCCCACACTTTCTCCTCATACTTAGGCCCAACCCCAAACTTAGGAATGCCATGTCTACGCGGCAAACCTTTGCTGGATGAAGGACCACCTAAGGCCATGCTCGTACCTTCCACAAAATCAGGATGCAGTTGGTTAGTGGAAATCCATGCCGAGCTGCCAGCGTTCCCTGTACCATGCCCAGTACCGTTATCTGTCCTTTTCCCTTTCTGTCCGTGTCCTTTCCTACTCACCAACATCCACTGACCAAAGTGCCCCTCCACGTCCGCCGCCTCACATGCCATGTGCGTGGTAACGCCGTTCAACTTCTGGAGATTAGAGCGTTCTTCACCTACAGCTTCCTCCGTCTGGGCTTCCGGTTCCTTATCCTTATCCTTGCGAATAGTGTATGGGCAAGCTTCAATCTTGTGCCCAACTCTGCCACATGAAAAACACAACTTTTGGATTCCCTCATAGACAACCACCTGCTCAAAACGGCCAATAAGAATGCTGTTAATCAGCGGCTTGTTGATATCAATCTGAACACATAATCTAGCATATCTACCACGCGCCTCCAATGCAGTATGCGAATCAATCCGTAGCACCTTGCCAATGGATTCACCGAGTTCCTTAAGCACCTCTGTTTCATATAGTTCGATGGGGAGCTCATTGAGCCTTATCCAAACAGCAACTAGCGAAACATTAGTTGTCGACGGCTTAAAGAATGGCTCCCACGGTCTCAAGGAGAGGAAGTGGTCTCCGATGAACCACGGGCCCCTCTTGATCACCCTCTCAAGGTCATCCTTGGAGTAGAATCTGACTAGGAAGAAGCCATAGCTAAGATCGATACAATCCATTCTCTCATCAGGTCTCCACAGTTGAGCCAACTTGCTCTGCATGTAGGTGAGACCCACAGTTCTCCCAACTAGCTTCACAATGACAGCCTTAGACCAGGGACCTCGGATGCGCTTCTTGGTTTCTTTGGACAGCGTGAATTTCACCTGCCCTTCACGGGCGGGGATAGAGGTTTCACCACTCTCCTCATCGGAGACCAAGTCCTCCTCCATTTGGTCAGCCAAGTCAAAAGCTTGTGCAAAGGCACCTGGTATCTCCCCCACAAGTTTGTCTTTGAATGAAGGTTTGGTATTGGAACCCCAGTCTTGGTTTCCCAATGAGGACGAAGTAGCTCGAGAGTCTCCGTTGAAACCCGCATGATTGAAATCTTTAACCTTCTTATTGCTCCGGGCGAGCTCAGCTTCTTCCTCTCTAGAGAGCGTACGTGAGCTCATTCTGCTTCACGTGGATATAATACTGGCGGCTCTACTGGTACGTAAAGGACCACCCTCACTTGTCAAAAAGAAAGCTGCACCATATAAGCAAAACTATTCAATGCACTCATTATACTACTCAAATAATAGTAACTGTCGGTAGGAAGTTTCAAACTCATTTTGCCATGTTTGTACTCTTTTACATTTTCTCTGTATTTAATATCTTTGTAAATTATTGTATTTATATCGTTTTACATTATATATTAATTAATGTAAGGTTTTCATTGTTAACTTAACAAATGTGTACAACAGTGTACACTTATTACAAATGTTTACATTCATTTAATATTTTACAATAAATTTACATTGTAATATTAATATATAAACCAATAATTGTCCTAATGAAAAATTATTAGATACTTCAATAGTACAACTATGTACATCCTCTCATATGTATACTTGATTCATCAAGAGTTTAAAAATATTTGGATTTTGGGGTAATTAAAGTAAAGCTAATCTAATCTTAAACTAAAACACACTTTTTGGCAGCGAGATCCAAGATTTCTAGTAATGTTATTCTTATTTTATAAAAATACATATAAGTAAAAAAGTGTGAAAATACATATATTGTTGTTTAAACAAACAGTACTAAACACTCCCTAATTATCATAATGACTAGAACTGATCTTACTCGAAAGTTTCGACTCACTGCTTCCTAACCAAACCAAAATAAGAAGCACAAAAATAGTGCTTCATGCACTACACAATTATGTGATAAAGGGGTTTATATATATATATATATATATAACCTTTCGAAAATTTTCCGTCGCTCTTTTAATCAAATGGCTATTCAAAGGAGGTAGTTCCATACTCCCCGTCAGTTTTATACAAATATATGCTTCTTTGGAACAGGTTACATTACCACAAAATGTAGAAATTGTGAATGCTACAATTTGAATTCAAATTTTTATATTTATTTCACCAATACACTGACCTTTAGATAAAAATTTCTTCATTTTTTTTTTGACTTGTTAATTAGTTTTTATTTTTATTTTTATTTTTTTTAAAGTATGTTAGTAAAAATATATTATTAGTAAGCTCATAAATTTTACATAGTGGATTGAAAAAAATTTCTCCAAATTGATATGATGGAAAATCTCTTACCTTATTATATATGAGAAGGAAGATATAAAGCTCCAAAACAATTGAAGCATACCAATAAAGACAGTTTCGTCTTCTTTCTTTACCACAAAATGTAGAAATTGTGAATGCTACAATTTGAATTCAAATTTTTATATTTATTTCACCAATACACTGACCTTTAGATAAAAATTTCTTCATTTTTTTTTGGGTTTGTTAATTAGTTTTTATTTTTATTATTATTTTTTTAAAGTATGTTAGTAAAAATATATTATTAGTAAGCTCATAAATTTTACATAGTGGATTGAAAAAAATTTATCCAAATTGATCTGATGGAAAATCTCTTACCTTATTATATATGAGAAGGAAGATATAAAGCTCCAAAACAATTGAAGCATACCAATAAAGACAGTTTCGTCTTACCAAAGCTAGTTTCCTCTCCAATATTCCTCATCTTAATTTTTTTTTTTTAATTTATTGTCATTTAAGTTAATAGGTTTTCTTTCTCTCAAAATAATAATAGGCATTCTAAGAGGGTTTGACGCGCTAAGAGGTTTTCTTTGTCCTGTGAAACTTTTTTCTGTTTTTTGATTTCTTCTTTTACTTTCTCAATTGGTGATCTGGCAGTGCATGATTGTTATAACCTACTTTTGAGAAAGACTCATATAAATTTACATATAAAAGAAACAAAATGAAGCACGCCCAGTTTGACCGCATTATTGGGGATTACCAATTTCCACTTCTACCGATCTACTTCTACTTCTGCTGTCTACTAACTTTACAAGGAATGAATATGAAACAATTCAGTTATTTTCAATAGACTCAATCGACAGACATAAAGAAAAATATGTATTTTTACATGTTGGTTTAGTACAGGTAGCTGTAAAACCATTAACAAGAGAAGCTTTAAACACAAGTATTTTACTTTGTTTAAGAGATGACAGACACTTAAAATTTGATGATTCACTCCTAGGAATGATGGAAACAAGTTTACATAAGGGACCAGTATATTTTAATTGCTATCCTAATTTTTCTTTAAGCTTAACTGACAGAAATATTATGGATGCTTTAACTTTGAATATAAAGACAAACGGTTATTATATGAAAGAAGGCTCAGAACCTTTAGCCATTATTTATAGGATTTATTATAAACTTATGAAAACCACTCTAAATCCTGAATCTATGGTTGAACCCTCTCCCAAAGGTCATACTCTCCTTCTCCAAGCCTCAACATCAAATAGCAGACTTCGTGTACCCCAACAGATACAATGAAAAGATATAACCCTTCCCGAAAGATGGCAACTAGAGGCCATTGCACCCACACCAAAGATAGAAAACACTGAACCAGATTTTATAGCCCAAAAGACAGATGGTACAGTTATCATTTCCTTCAATAGTAATGATAGACACACTGACAGCCTTATAAGACCTAGAAGTTCTACAGGCAGAAAGACTCCTATGATGTTTACCCCTAGAAGCTCCTTTTCCTCTAGAACACTTTTCTCTAATTCTAGGCCTTTACCTCCCCAGAATCTTCCCCCAGTTATACACCTTCCACCTATAAACACCAATAGAACCCCAGTAAGGACTGGACCAGCCTATTATCCAACAGAAACCACACAACCAACTCCCAATGTTCACCAAGCCCTTTATAAGCCATAGCCTCAACCGGATTCTCCTACCCATACAGATATATTAGGATTTACAGATGATAGAGATGATAGACAGATTAATGTTTTGGCTAAAGAATTTGTTTTAGATAAGGAATTATTAAAATATGACTACCTAAAACCCGAAAACAGTGACAGAAAAAACCAATTTTTTAAAGAATATAATGAAAAAGAAAGAGAATTTGAACCCCATCATAGATCACCTTTAGCTAATACTATGACAGATAATTGGTATAAAAGTCAAAAATTTGATAACGTGAAAGATGGCCATGCTTGGGAAAGACCAACACGTATAAAAGCTAAAGAAATAGACTCACAGACATTAAAAGCAGCTGACAGGAGAGTTGATAGGAAAACTAACCCAAGTAAGGAAAGTGTAGCACGTGTAGAAGAAAAGAACCCCATGAAAGAAATAAGTGCTAAAGACATAATAGATGAAGACAAAAAAGATAAAGAGATAATAAAAGAAGGAATAGTAAAAGAAATGATAAAAGTAATAGAAAGACAAAATGTCAAGAAAGATGACATAGTAAAAGACCAAGAGATAATTGAAAGACAACATAGTAAAAAGCTAGAGACAAAAGAAGATGTAGGGAAAGGACATGTTTTTAAAGAGTCCCTACGAAGGAAGATAGAAGTAGAAGAAAAACAACAAAGTACAAAAGCTATAGAAATAGTCAATAATAGTCCAAAACAAGTGGTGGGAAAGCAAAAAGAAGAAATAGAAAGAGAACTAGTCAACAAAGGTAGGAAAGATAAAAATAATAGTTTAAAAGAGGTAATTGATGAAAGACTAAAATTAATTGAGCAATCTATGATAGATAACAGTTTGGTAGAATTAAAAAGAAAGATGGAAATTTTAAATTCACCTTTAGATACAAACAAAGAAAAAGAAATAGTGGTTTTAAATACTATTGAAGTATCAGATAATGAGAAAACTGACAGACATGGTAAACATAATATTTGTCATAAATGTAAAGAATATGGACACACTAAAAAACAATGTGCTCGACAGAATAAAATCGCTAAACAAATTAGTAAATTAGAATTTGAAAGAGAAACACTAAATGAATTAATGGAAATCTTTAATGTTAGTCAAAAAGTGATAGATCGAGTAAAGAAAACGGAAGAACTAAAATCAACCAACCCGCTTAAAGTTAATAAAAGAAAAAGAAAACAAAAAGACATAATAATAAAATTGATAGATAATCTACATGATCAAGACAAAAAAGACTATTTACTAAAATTGAAAGATTCCATAGATATGCCTATTGCTTGTATTAGATGTAAGAAATATGGACACCATGTTACAGAGTGCAGAAAAGAAGAAAGAGCCAAAAAAGAAAAAGACAAGCAAGAGAAGATAAAAAAGAAAAAAGATGGTGTAGAGATAGAATCAGTAACTTTACAAGACTCAATGACAGAAGCAAAAATAGTAAGACAAGAAACTAAAGATATTAAAGAAGATAATTCCGTAGATATAATTGAACAAAATACTGCAGAATTAATAGATTTAAAAGAAAGTTCTAAACACGTGATAGACTTACCTTTATTAGGAAAAGATGATGGCAATAGACAGAATTCTTTGAGTTTAATTAACAGAGTTATTTTTCAAAAAAGGAATACAGAAATTATTAATAAAGAAATTTCTTTAACAGAAGAGACATTAACAGACTTAGATATTGACAATGAAAGAGGATTTAACAAATTAATTTGAGACAATAAAGAAGAAAAGTTGATTAATGATCAAATATGTAATAAAGAAGTTAAACTTAATGATTTAAGAAAAGAAATACTTTTTAAATCCATCTCACCCATAATTCAGAAAGAAATTTATTTTCTGAACAAGGTCACTATCTTACAGGATTACAAAAGGAGAAGTTACAAAATTCTTTCGGAGAGAGGGAAGGCTATTACAAGGATTTTCTTACTCAGGATACCATTACAAAGTAAAAAAGTGTGAAAATACATGTATTGTTGTTTAAACAAACAGTACTAAACACTCCCTAATTATCATAATGACTAGAACTGATCTTACTCGAAAGTTTCGACTCACTGCTGCCTGACCAAACCAAAATAAGAAGCACAAAAATAGTGCTTCATGCACTACACAATTATGTGATAAAGGGGTTTATATATATATATATATATATAACCTTTCGAAAATTTTCCGTCGCTCTTTTAATCAAATGGCTATTCAAAGGAGGTAGTTCCATACTCCCCGTCAGTTTTATACAAATATATGATTCTTTGGAACAGGTTACATTACCACAAAATGTAGAAATTGTGAATGCTACAATTTGAATTCAAATTTTTATATTTATTTCGCCAATACACTGACCTTTAGATAAAAATTTCTTCATTTTTTTTTTTGGTTTGTTAATTAGTTTTTATTTTTATTTTTATTTATTTTTAAAGTATGTTAGTAAAAATATATTATTAGTAAGCTCATAAATTTTACATAGTGGATTGAAAAAAATTTCTCCAAATTGATATGATGGAAAATCTCTTACCTTATTATATATGAGAAGGAAGATATAAAGCTCCAAAACAATTGAAGCATACCAATAAAGACAGTTTCGTCTTACCAAAGCTAGTTTCCTCTCCAATATTCCTCATCTTAATTTTTTTTTTTAATTTATTGTCATTTAAGTTAATAGGTTTTCTTTCTCTCAAAATAATAATAGGCATTCTAAGAGGGTTTGATGCGCTAAGAGGTTTTCTTTGTCCTGTGAAACTTTTTTCTGTTTTTTGATTTCTTCTTTTACTTTCTCAATTGGTGATCTGGCAGTGCATGATTGTTATAACCTACTTTTGAGAAAGACTCATATAAATTTACATATAAAAGAAACAAAATGAAGCACGCCCAGTTTGACCGCATTATTGGGGATTACCAATTTCCACTTCTACCGATCTACTTCTACTTCTAATTCTACTTCTACTCCTATCTAATAACTATATAAAAAGAGTTAATGGCTCCAGCTACAGTAATTTATGGTTTATTTAACTTTTTTTTCTTTAACAAGCCAAAAATATGAGAAATGATATATCTACAATATTTTTACAATAAATCCTAAATGGCAGGTTATTATTGGTTGTTATTGTTGAGGCAAAAAAGTAATCTTAGTATTAGGTTCAAATTTGAACTAATAACAATTAACCATCTACGATTTGTTGTAAAAATATTGTAGACGTAGCATCTCTCTTTTAATATTAAAAAAATTTTATGCTCACAATATTTTCATAATAAATTTTAAGTAGCAAGTTATTATTGACTATTATTAGTGAAGAAAAAATCATTTTAATGGTAGATTCAAATTAGAACCATTAATAACATATCGCCAAAGATTTGTTGTAAAAATATTGTAGACGTAATACTTAATATTTAATACGGTTACCAAAAAGCCTTAAAATAAGGAGAATTAATTAGTGAGCTCTCTTCTTGGCCAAAATGGGTAACTAGCCATAACTTTCCAACTATATAGTTAGTAGTCAATGTTTGTAAACTATATTTTTACTAGCATCTCGAGTCTAAGAGACTCGATTTTGGCCTATAAATGGAGTCTTAAAGACTTGATTTTCATGGTCGAATCACGTCTGATGTGGCATCTTTTTCCACGTGGCAACCACCTGGAAATCGAGTCTCTAAGACTCGATTTGTAAACCAAAAAAATTTAGAAAAATTTTAAGTCCCAAGTCTCTCATGTACAAGCTGAAACACCAAAAAAAAAAAAAAAAATACAATAAGATCAGAGAGAGAGAGAGAGAGAAAGACTCTAAGCTCACCTCACCATACAATCAGATCAGAGGGAGAGAGAGAAAGACTCGCGCGGCCTGGGTCTCGACCCGATCCAGTGACCCACAACCACCCACATCCAAATAGAAGCATGAGAAAGACTGAGAGAGGAGTGAGACAAGAAGAAGAAGAAAGAGAAGAGAGCAGCCTTTTTGGCTTTCTTTTCTTCTTCGGCTTCTTTCTTTTTTTTTCATCTTTGGCATCTTTCTCTTTTTTTTTTTGGCTCTGATTTCTTTGTTTTGTTGGTGCGTTGTTCTTTTGTTGGTGCTATTGGTTGTTCTTTTGTTGGTGCTGTTGTTCTTTTTTATGGTCTGGGCTTATAAATCGAGTCTTAGAGACTTGATTTCCATGTGGGCGCCACATAGAAAAAGTGCAAACTCAGACCCGATCAAAACATGAAAACCGACCCTCAAATACTCGATTTATAGACCCTAAATCGAGTCTCTTAGACTCGAGATGCTAGTAAAAAATATAGTTTATAAACATTGACTACTAACTATATAGTTGGAAAGTTATGGCTAGTTACCCATTTTGGCCTCTCTTCTTCTTCTTCTTCTTCTTCTTCTTCTTCTATTTCTTTTTTCTTTTTCCTTTTTTCCTTAAATATGGCTAGTTTGGTTTGAGCTTGTTTTGTGTTTTTGTTTTTTGTTTGTTTTTATTTTTATTTTTATATGTTTATTGTAGGGATAAAGGGCCCAGAAATGAATATTGGGTCGTGTCCGAGAACATTAAGTCGTCCAAGAACAGGTAGATACTAATGGGAGCATACAAGTTAGTAGCCCATGGAAGAAGTCTGGCCATAGTGGTTAGGAGTGTAGTCTAAGGAGAAACACCTCCTCGGCTAAATAGAGTAGAGGCCAAAGGTCCGACCTTTCGTTAAGAACAAGGCACAAGACAATCATACTGGTAAGGATAAGTATCAGAGGGGGATAAGACAAAAGAAAGTTGAGAAATATCTAAGAAGAAAGCTGCTACCACCGCATTGAATGCTTTGCAGCTAACTCCCTATTTGCATTAATGTGAAGGTGATACCTGAACAATGATATATTCAGCCTTACAGCTACCCACAAAGACTTCAGGAAGGTGCTGATGGGATAAGAATCAAAGCCAGCAATCTGATCTACACGTGAAAGGCTGAGACGAATGGAAGAAGGGGAATATAAAGAAAAAAAAACCCAATTGCAAGGGGGGAGGGGGGAGAATCTAGAGAAAAATCATTGTACACTCAAAAACTGGAATTGTGTTTAAGTCTAAGAAAAATATATGAGAACTACCATCCTTGGACGTTGTCGAGGAGGATTTTCTTTGCACAAAACTGTTTATTCAAGCTTTCTTGCACCATTTAGCCTACTGTGATTATTGTACAACTCATTGAAATTCAGTTTCTAGCCCACTTTCTACAAATTCATTATTTTTGGCTTTTTGAGCCTTAGTCCTTTTCATTCTTGGGCTTTGAGTTCAAACTGAGTCCTTACATTTACTTTGTACTTTTGCAATGTAAGCTTACAGCGTAAAATGTAGACACACAACAAGTGACAAATATTATACATATTTGCAAAAAAATGGTAAATATTGTACAAATTTTGCAAATTTGTACAACATTTGCTAATTTTTATGTGACTACAATATAAATTTACATTGTAAGTACAATGTAAACATAGAGATATTGTGAAAATGTTGTGACACGTGTCAATTCCTTTTGGGTCAAACAAAAATAAATAAAATAATAAAATATTAGATCGAGATCTAGCACAAGTAAAATAAAGGTATTATATTGTGAAAATATCGTGACATTTGTTATTATCATAATATTTTCACAATTATTAAGGTGTAAGTTCCTTATAGGTCAAAATAAGATAATAAAATATTTGATTGAGATCCACCATAGTTAAAAAAAAATAGAAGTATTGTGAAAATGTTGTGATATTCTGTTGTGTTCCTAGATTATTATTATTATTATTTTTTTTGGTTTAGTCAAATTTGGAAAGCCAAAATTCACTTTTTGAAGCACAATTTTCTCGGGTTAATTTGAATTTTTTTTTACACACTGTTTAAAATTAAAAGTCAAAGAAAAAAAGAAAGAAAGAAAAAAAGAGACCTTTTACACCAAAGTAAAAAAATAAAATTGGGCCCTAAATTTTAAAACCAAGTAAATACCCCTAATTGTTACTCTCTTAGTTGAACTATGTTGAAATCTTACGATTCTTAAAATGTTCTCTTATAGAATGTCTAAAATACTCTTACTAAATTTTAATATCCCAAAAAAATTTTCTTTGTATTTTGAGTTTTATGTGGTAGTCATACTTGGAAAGTTGGAATGGTAATATATGGTGTTCTATTTATTACCTAAAGAACATTGATTTTCCTAGGTTTAAATATTCTAGACTTAATTTTGTCTAATGGAAACTTCAATGACACATGCCTTTTGTTATCCACTTTTTTTTTTCCTTTTCTTACTTTAAAGGGTGTGAGAGTGCTTTTTTTTCTAAGCACATAGGCCCAAGTAGAGACAAGGATCCCGGACCTAAATACTTGTTGTTTTGGTGGATTGGGCTTGGTTTACGCAACTAAATGGAGCTGATTACAAACCAAGTTGTGCGCAAGTCACATAAAGCTCCTCAAGACGAAAAATGCAATTCCTCCTAAGCAATAAAATACCATTATAAGTGTTTTAGTCTCGTAAAATGACCATTACTCTTACGAAATAAGTAAAATAAGTGTTCATAATATTCACAATGAGAAGGAGATTGAAATAGAGTATTTAAGGCTTATCTTTTATTGTATAAACATTTAAAAGAGTTCCTTCACTTGGGACCCCGGGCGTACTGTCGTGAGATCCCGGGCATACTGTCGTGGGATCCCGGGACGTACTAAGCCTGTAAGAACCCAGAATTTTTGGTTCTCTGAACTATATGATCTTTCTCCATGTTTATTATGCAATAGAGTTTTGTCCTTTCTCTTTACCTCTATAGGTGCTACATAAAACACACTATACAATACACATATCTTCAAATAATTGTTTTTTTTTTTTTTTGTTTGAGAAATAATTACAACATGCTTAGTGCTTTTGCACAAGACTTATGGGATTTGGAACTCAAGTCTGAGTGGCTTTGCTTGGGCTTTGCCTTCCAAGATAGTTAGGTGAGAAGGATTTTAGCAAGAAACAGTAAAGGAAGACAATGTAATAAATAAATACACCAAATAATTGTTAGAGATCCTCAAATCAATATGAGGTATTTCATTATTTTTCTTAAATTATGGATTACAATATGCTCACTAAGATGTGATACAAGGTCCAAATAAGCTCAAAAATTACAGACTTAGATGGCTATCTAAGCCTCTAAGACTTGCAAACTTTGAATCCCTTTGAATCCAAGTACCTTCTATAGTGGCTGTTCTGGGATACTGGGAGCTGTTTTCCCTACTTTCTTTGAATCTTGACAAAGTTTTCTGCATAATTCTGTTGTGATTTTCTATTCTACATAATGCCTCTTAATGTTGGCTACTTCCCCCTTTTTATAGTGTCATTTTAGGGTTTGGATACCATTGATTCTCCCCCCTTGGCTCCCTAGGTACCAGAGCCCTTGTTATGCCAGTCATTTTAACCGTTGATTCTTTCTCTGTTTCTCATAATTTTCATCTTTTAGTCCTGTTTTCCTAAAAACACTAACTGACTTTCCATTTTGGATAGCTGACATTTACCCTCTTTTCTTTTAAGGCCTTTTACCTCTTAGACTGAGCTTTTTGGCTGTCCTTCTTGCTGTCATTTTTCCCAAGTGAGTAGAATCCATTCGTGCTGGGTTGAAGGTTTTCCCAGCCACTTCCCTTTATAGTTCTTCATTCTGGGTTCCCCGGGGTACCAGCCTTTTGTTCATGAATTGTCACTCTCCAAGCTTTCTGATTCTTTGCTACACCACCGAGTGCTTGAGAGGGACATATCTGTTCTTCATTTCTTATATTTCGTGGTACTCCTTTTGAGTTGTCTCAATCCTACTTTAGCTGTGCTGCACGTCTCGAGGATCCCAAGCCTTTGGCAGCCTCTAGGGATCCCGGCCCAGTTCTTTCACCAGATTTTGTTGGACTTTTTAATAACCTTTTTTCCTGAAAATCATAAATAGGGCCTTGATGTCAATTTTTCTTGCTGCACAAATTGGGCATTCTTTATTTTTTATGGAATGGGCTTTGTTGTGAAATTTTGGACCTCAACATTAGCCCCTTGAGCTCGTGGGTTACCTGTAGCCCATGCGCGAGAAAATAAATTATTTTTGAACACTTTCCTGCTTTGTAGAACCAATGTGTAGATCAAATAATTCTTGAGGGAAACTTCAAATGAATTGCTACACTTCCTTCATGGAATGAACTAACATGTTGCCAAAGATTAGAATTCACCTTCATGTTAGTATTAAGCTGTAGCTTGGTATTCAACTTTCCATAAAACAAATCAATTTTGTCAGGGCGACAATGAAGTATTCATATATAGCCAAAATTATATTGGTATTGCATATGATGCCAAGAGTATACTTCTAGCACTAGTGTTTTTTGCTAGTAATTCTAGGATATGCTTTTTGAAAGTAGCATACAAAAATTAAATCTCAATATCAGATAGCATTGCTTTGTCAACAAGATTTTGTTTGTTTTACAAAATAGGTTGAGCGAGGGCAGCCCCCATGAACTTTGCCAAAGATATTCTATGCATTGTAGTACATGCTTGCTATGGCTAAGGTGAATAACACCCAGATGTTTGCCACATGAGATTTTTAGTCCATGAATAGTGACTTACCAATGAGACCATAATATCATAAGTCATTGAATCATATAAACATGCTGATTTAAAGTCTAATCAAGGCTGGCTATTCTTCTTAAAATGTATTAAGAGACAGAAACTTCCCTGAGGACATGGCTTAGAATGCTTAAGAACATCTCCATGCCTTGCTTTAGCTAAAGACCTTGCTCTTCTTGTGGATGCTCTTGATCTTTGCCTTATTCTTTTCCAAATTGTGAGAGATTGTAGAATATTTCAAATTGCGGCAAATTATTCACATATCATGCCACCAATTATATTGCTATATACCATATAGTTCACGAGCCAAAGAAAATAACAGTGGTTGAACTTATGTATAGTAAAGTTTGCACCAGGCTTCTTAATTTTCATCAAGTGAAAGATATATCTAAGGAAACATTTTTTAATCTTATCTTAGTCCCCAGTGTATACACTAGAAAAGCCAATTGCCAAATAAGAAATAGCAATAAAATTATTTTATGTATATGAAACCATGTGAGGATTTCAACCACACAAGAATTCCAAATTTTGATTTTTGATAATTGGTCAAGTAAGAAGACCAAAATATTAGAATTTTCACTTTAATCTACATGAATAAAGTATTAGTGCATAGGTGATACCTCTTGCACAACTTTCTGCAGTGTTTTGATATATTCAAACATAGTATTAATGAGTGGGCTCACCGAAAGGGTACCTTTCTTTTGTTGAATTGAAGTACCTCCAAGCCTTTGGTGAGTTTACACCTTGTAGGAGGAGGGAAATGTTGCTAGCTGGTTTGCAATGTCATTGACTAATCTCTTTGTATAGAGATTTGCAAAAGTATCCATGCTTTTGCGGCTTTGAGTGATGTACTCTTGGAATTTTTTTATTTTTTTATTTTTTTTTAAGCAACGCCTTCCTTGCTTCCTCAGGCTCCCTTGAACCAATTTCTTTCAAGGAGGTCAATCTTGTGCACTTTATACACCCACTTTTGGGTTTTGATACCCACTTGAGGCTCTTTCTCTTTGTACCCCTCGTTGGACCTCGCTTACAATTTGCACCCTTTGTAGGACGTGCTACTACTTGTATCTATTGTTGGTACATGGTACAGCTTATACCCATTGCTGGTACGTGTTGCAAGTTGTACCCATTACTGGGATATGCTTACAATCTGCATGCATTATTGGGACATGCTATGGCTTGTATCCATAAACTTTTGCTTTTGACTAGTTTGTTGGTCGTACTTGAAAACTTTTGCTTTTGGCCAATTTTTGAGCCATGTATTTAGAAAATTTATTTTAGGCCAAGTCTTGGGCTAGGTGCATGGAAAGTTTGCTCTTCCCAAGTCCTAGGCCATGTCACTTGGAAAAATTTGTTTTGGCCAAGTCCTGGGTCAAGTACATGGAAAGTTTGTTCTTCCAAGTCTTACGCCATGTCACTTAGAAAATTTCTGTTTTGATCAAGTCCTGAGCTAGGTACATGAAAAATTTTCCCTTTCCCAAGTCTTAGGCCATGCCACTTGGAAAATTTCTATTATGATCAAGTCTTGGGCTAGGTACATGGAAAGTTTGCCCTTTCCTAAGTCCTGCCCTTTCCTAAGTCCTAGGCCATGCCACTTGGAAAATTTCTATTATGATCAAGTCTTGGGCTAGGTACATGGAAAGTTTTCCCTTTCCCAAGTCTTAGGCCATGCCACTTGGAAAATTTCTATTATGATTAAGTCCTGGGCTAGGTACATGGAAAATTTTCCCTTTCTCAAGTCCTAGGCCATGCCACTTGAAAAGTTTCTATTATGATCAAGTCCTGGGCTAGGTACATGAAAAATTTTCCCTTTCCCAAGTCCTAGGCCATGCCACTTGGAAAGTTTGTTCATGACCATTGAATTTTTCAATTTTCAGAAAAGTTCATTCGTAGCCCCTCGTTCTCAAGTGGACTCACTGAACTGATTTCTTTTCTTTTCTTTAAAGGGTTGAGGATTTGTTTCCTTCTCCAAGGATCCTCTAAAATATCCTCTCTTGGCTGTGAACAAATCCTTTATGGAAATAAACTTCTTTTATGAGTCATCTAAGGTTGCTCTCACTGGTGAACTGGTGGCCAGGAGCTCTACCAAGATGATTCTGTCATGGTGTTTTCTTCAAGTAGGGGATCCTTTTACGGTGATCCTGGAAGAGGAAGGCTTCCTCTAGGCTTGCTCATTGAAGGCTGTCTTCCCAAATCTCACAATCTGTTTCTTTACAAGGATCTCTACCGCTACTGCTTTTTTAGAGATCTTCTCACTTGATAGGTACTCCTCTTCTTCAGGGAACTAGGTTAGTAAGTTTGCTACAACTTAGCTCTTGACAGCTCTGGGGATCCTTCCGACCCATACTGTATTAGGAAATTAATATTAACCATCGGGCTACTCTTCAAGATCGTAAGGGCTGATGGATGAGGGCTTTTATTGGATGAGAGCTTGTCACCAATAGGATTTGGTGGGATGAAAAGTAATGATTCAGTTGTTGAGATGCATGACCACCATACATGCCCTTTCTACGTTGGGATACCTCATTTCAGTGTCCTTCAATGCTCTGTATGCTTAGGATCAAGATCCCAGGTACAACAATAGTGATTTTGTCATGGACTAGTACCCATAAGGTAGGCAAATGACTCATAATCTATTGAAGTTTTATGAAAGGCATTTGGATGCTTAGCCCCCCCATATGAAGACATTCTCCTTTTTCAACAGTTTGGATAGTCCACCAATGACCAAGGCTAGTCTTGGTGTGAACTTCCTAATGTAAGAAACTCTTTCCAAGAAGCTCTCAAGTTCCTTGACCGTAGTCTACCTCTTTATGGTTGATATTATTGTTGCCTTAGTTGGATCTATGAGGAGATCGATATTTAGGCAAAGGAAATTTATCCATTGGATGTGCCTTATTTAATTTGAAGGAGTACATGCCAATAAATATTCATATTTTTCCATAGCTCCACCAGTTGATCTTTTTTTTTTTTTTTTTTGTACTAATAACTAATTGCTGATTAGGATGGGCCCCAGGTTCCTTGGGTTAGCCCCCAAGTTCACCTCTTCTAGTTTTTCCTTTCGTAGGATTTATGCCTTCCTTTCCATATCCATAAGAGTCTCCGAGATCTTCAAAAGCAGTATATTGGCCTTCCTCCTTTTGTCTTTTTTCTTGTCTGAGGTATCCTTCAAACCATGGGTATTGTTTCCTTCTTCTGGGATGGGAGCTCCTCGGGATCCTAGAGATGGGATATTCTGACTTATCGTATCCTCAGGTTCCTCCAAGATCTCTTCCTTGGCTATCATGTAAGATGATGGTTCAGGATCCTTTTGTAGGCTACATTCAGGTCCCGCGTGCCTTCATAAGTAAAATTCTACCTTCCCTCCAGGTTTCTTCTTCTTCTGGGATAGGAGCCCCCCGGGATCCTAACAATAGGATATTCTTTAGTTGGAGCCAATTCATCATAAAGTATATTTTCCACAAAGTTTACTTTGTGTTGGATGAAATGACTAGGATTGGCAGTGACTTTTGTGGACTTCCCATTCAATCCCTCTTTCATGTACTAGTGGTACACTGAGAGGATTAGGCAATACTTATGATGTCATGGTTGGCCTTTAGAGCTAGTTGTAGGTGTCCTTCAGTGGTCTCTGTATCTCCTCCAAATCTTGTTATTTACATGGGTGGGCCCAATTATTGAGCTATAAGAAATGATAGATGTATTGTATAGTTGTTAAGCTTTCAATAATGTTGATTTTGCTGCTGACTTGCAATATAGTGTTTCTGTTGATTTTCTTCAAAATATATTCAAGGCTCATCGCATAATAGGCTTTAGCCCCCAAGACATGAGGTGGTTGTTGAATCATGCTTGATCCACATTCTCTTGATGCTATTGTAGGACTTATATCAGTTTTTTCTGATGCCTCCATTAACCATTTTACTTTACTGGATCCATGGAAGTACTTCAACTTTGCTGGAACCAAGGAATTGTTCCACTTTGCTAGAAGCAGAAAACTATTCCATCAAGGAACAAATCGAATTTTTTCTGCAACCAAGGAACTATTCCATTTTGCTAGAACCATGGCTAGAACCAAGGAACTACTCAACTTCTTTGAAATCAACGAGCTACTCTCTTTTTGTTGGATTCGTGTCTAGACCCAGGGAACTACTCAGTTTTTTTTTACTGGAATCTAGGATCTCATTTAGAATCAAGGACCTCCTCAGCTTTATTGGGATCAAGGATCTCCCAGGCTTTGCTTCCTGGAGTCAAGGATCTCCTAGACTTTGTTGGAATCGAGGGTGTACTCAGCCTTGCTGGAATAAAGGATCTCTTCAACTTTGTTGGGATCAAGGATCTCCTAGGCTTTTCTTCCTGGAGTCAAGGATCTCCTAGGCTTTACTAGGATCATAGAACTACTCCATTTTGCCAAATCTGTGGGCAGAGTCAAGGAAACTTGTCCATTTTGTTAACCTGCGCCATATGATATTATCATCAAGTTACTGTAAAATTATTTAGCCCCACAACGTGAGGCGATTGTTTAGCTATGTAATTTACATTTCATCAAGCCTCCTTGATTCACTTACTTCTCTTTCTTTCTTTCTTTCTTTCTTTCTTTTTATTTTTTTTATTTTTTTATTTTATTTTTAACAAATGAAACAATATCATAATTTTTTTTAAAAGAAAATACATTAGCCCCCAAGTGTAGGGCCATTGCCTTATTATGTAGCTCATACAATCTTTATTTCATCAATCTTCTTCTTCTTCTACTTTTTTTATTTTTTATTTTTTATTTTTTTATTTTTTTATTCTTAGCAATGAGACAATGTTTTGATTGTTAAAATATTATTACATGACCCCTCTTACCCCCTTTTTGTAAAGAGTATAATCCTCATGAGAAACAAGATTCTGCTTCTTCTAGGTGAGTTCAATATTTATTTTCAACTTTTTGGTCGTACTTTATAGGTTGGTTGTATAGTATTAGTCAAGTTTCATGAGACCAGTGAGTTGCCTTTGGAGACCAATGGTACAAAGTAGTTTCACACCACCAATACCTCATTTAACAAGCATCTTCAAGTTTTGGACTTCAAAGTTTTGGACTAAACTAACTGCATAAATGCTAATCAAACTAACCAGCTTTCTTCTCATCACTCCCTCATACCCTTTCTATTGCTCAAGGTGTGGAGTCATCAGCAGCCAATCCCATGCCATGTTCAAAACATTGTGAACTTTTGATCAATGTCAAACCATTTAGTAACATGGTCTTAACCACCAATAAGCTGAAATAAAACAAAATTGCAGTACCCCACCTCCAACACAAGGTTGAAGAATAAGTTGAGCTGAGCTAAGGGCTTGGCCACCAGAGATTCCAAGTCCTTGTGGGCAGTTATCTTTTATGAATATCTTTAAATGAGGTCTGTGCATGCCAAATAAGGGGCAAATGGGCTGGGCCTCACCTGGGCTCACAACTTATTTGAGGAGTGGGTATAGGATTTCCCACAATGGGTGGTTCATGGCACAGAGACCCAATGAGATCACTTTTCTTCCTCTACTTGGCTATCTTTTTCCTCTCGCCCTCTCTCTCTCTCTCTTTCTCTCCAAATTCTCCAACCCCCATCCACTCTTCCACCTCTCTTATTTATAGTACTTTGATTAGTGGGGTGTTATGATTGTTTTTGTAGTTAGTGCAATGAGAGGTCCAATGTCATCAGTTATAAGTGGCTAGTTAGGTGGGAGTGGGGTGTGGCGAAGGTGGCTTTGGAACTTGATTCCCACTTCAACAAGTATGACTGGTAGCCTCAGGGTATTGCCGGTCATGTTCATGGTGGGGTTCTCGGCAGTTAACTTGCCTATGTTGTCCGGTAATAGATTCCCGAGCAAACATTAAGTGGTAAAACCTGGGCCTACACCTTGTGTGGGCTTTAGGGTGGGATCCTAGGAAAGAAAAGGAAACAGGAACAATGGGCCGCATCATTCGTGTTTGAACTCAAGGCCCAAATGGGCCTGGTCATCTTAGGGCCGTACAATGTAATAAAGAAATACACCAAATAATTGTTAGAGATCCTCAAATCAATATGAGGTATTTCATTATTTTTCTTAAATTGTGGATTACAATATGCTCACTAAGATGTGATACAAGGTCCAAATAAGCTCAAAAATTACAGACTTAGATGGCTATCTAAGCCTCTAAGACTTGCAAAGTTTGAAACACTTTGAATCCAAGTACCTTCTATAGTGGTTGTTCTGGGATACCGGGAGCTGTTTTCCCTACTTTCTTTGAATCTTGACAGAGTTTTCTGCATAATTCTGTTGTGATTTTCTATTCTACACAATGCCTCTTAATGTTGGCTGCTTCCCCCTTTTTATAGTGTCATTTTAGGGTTTGGATACCATTGATTCTCTCCCCTTGGCTCCCTGGGTACCAGAGCCCCTGTTATGCCAGCCATTTTGACCGTTGATTCTTTCTCTGTTTCTCATAATTTTCATCTTTTAGTCCTGTTTTCCTAAAAGCACTTACTGACTTTCCATTTTGGATAGCTGACATTTACCCTCTTTTCTTTCAAGGCCTTTTACCTCTTAGACTGAGCTTTTTGGCTGTCCTTCTTGCTGTCATTTTTCCCAAGTGAGCAGAATCCATTCCTGCTGGGTTGAAGGTTTTCCCAGCCACTTCCCTTTATAGTTCTTCATTTTGGGTTCCCCGGGGGTACCGACCTTTTGTTCATGAATTGTCACTCTCCAAGCTTTTTGATTCTTTGCTGCACCACTGGGTGCTTGAGAGGGACATATCTGTTCTTCATTTCTTGTATTTCGTGGTACTCCTTTTGAGTTGTCTCAATCCTACTTTAGCTGTGCTACACATCCCGAGGATCCCGAGCCTCTGGCAGCCTCTAGGGATCCCGGCCTAGTTCTTTCACTGGATTTTGCTGGACTTTTTAATGGCCTTTTTTGCTGAAAATCTGAACATACATAGGGCCTTGATGTCGATTCTTCTTTCTGCACGAATTGGGCCTTCTTTATTTTTTATGGAATGGGCTTTGTTGTGAAATTTTGGACCTCAACAAAGGGTGTTCATTAAAAACTAAGTAAACTAAATATCATGGCTAGACTCATAAAATGTCAGATAGTAAAAAAGGAAGTATGAATAACAAAATATTTATTGTAGATAATTGCAAATATTCGATGAAAACCTTCAATTGTAATATATGACATCATTTATTGAAAAAAATTTTACATTGTGACAATATCTTAGTAAAACTCAATTGCTTATTATTTGAAGAAGATGATATTCATTATCACTCATAGAAGTTTTTGGTGAATAGATACTATCTTTAGCAAATAACTTCTAAGAAGCTATCATGGCAAATAAATACTCATATATTAAAATAGTTACTCTAAACTTAAATACATAGTTTCATTCTTTTTCAAATATAAATTTTATCTTAATTTTCCCAGAAATAACACGTGCCTTGTACGTGCCACCCAAACTAGTACCTAAGGGTGTCAATGTTCGACCCAACCCGCGAACACGACAAGAACCCAACACGAGTTTTTTCGGGTTAGGGTTGGGCCTTAATGGGTTTGGGTCATAAACGGGTTGACTCGAAAGTGACACGATAAGAAACGTGTCATAAGTAGGTCAACCCACGTAACCCGCAATAGACACGTTTGACACGCTAATTTATTTGTGTCAATCCGAAATTACCAAGTTAACACAACCCGTTTAACTCGTATAACAAATAAATATTTATTTTATTTTAGATTTGTCAAATACCTTTTGTATCTAACACATATTTTAAATTTAAAAAGAAAAGTGAGTAATTACAAAAATTTACAAGAAATATAATTGGAAATTGAAATTTTACAGACCCTAGAACTACTAATACTTTTTTTTTGGGGCATAGTGCTTGCACAAATGAAATTGGATGAGCTTGTGGAAGATGTTATGAATTTGGACATCAACAAAGAATCTATGGATGATAATCGTGGTTATAGTCAGGATTAGTCTACTGTTTGCTCAAACTCTTTCAATATTGGAACTTAGCATTTGGCGAGTTCCAATGATATTATATTTTTGTTGAACTATGTTATTTTATTTTTGTTAAACTTTGTTATTTTGAATTTGGATTGAAGTGTATGCACTTCTTTTGGAGTGTAACGAACTTATTTCTAGATGAATAATATATTTTTGTTGAGCTATATTATTTTGAATGTGGGTTAAAGACTTGAAGTGTATGCACTGTTTTTTATGATGTAAAAAAAATTATTTCTAGATGGATGTTATATTTAATATTATGTAGGTTGAAATGAGTTGTGTTACATTCGTGTCAACCCAACACGACTCATTTATTAAGCGTGTCAAATGGGTTGGGTCAAGTCAACCCGCCTTATTAACAGGTCGGGTTAGGGTTGAAATATCATGACACGATTATTAAATGGGTCGGGTTAGGGTTGAGCTATTTAGTAGAATATCCCTACCTTGACATGACACGAACTCGACACACTAACCCGAATTGACACCCCTACTAGTACCATATAAAACGAGAAAGATACAAAATCAGCACACCATGATTGACTGCTTTATTGGTAAACTTTATTAGTGCTCAAGACATTTGGAAGGAATTCTACCTTTGGGAATCAACTTAAATGAATAAGTTACATAATATGTCGGTAGGAAGTTTCAAACACATTCTTGAATCTTGCCATCTTATTTTATTAGTTTTTTAAATAAAATTTTGGCAAAAATATCATTTTGGTTCCTATATTTTAGTATCACAGTCAATTTGGTCCCAATATTTTGAAAGTGGTCAATTTAGTCTCTTCTATTTTCAAGTCATAATCAATTTAGTCTATACCGTTAAATGACTAACGGAATCTGCTGAAGTGGCAGATGAAATACACATATACCATAAATTAAATTAAAATATAAATAATCCTTCAACGTCAGCACGCTCACATTAACTTCCATGCGACTCTCACATGACTCACTTATCATCAACACTTTCACTCACAGTTAAACACGATTGAATTCAAAATATCCAAATTAAAATTCCAAATTCGTAACCCACGATGAACATGAACTCCTTATTCTTCACTGTCAAAATCTTTTCTGAAATTTAATTTGATTTTTTTTTGAAGTGTGTGATTACTCCTGGTCCCTTTGGTTTCACAGAGGACACATATTGCCGACCGACCTCATTTATGTCATCCCATGTCTTGTTTAGTTAGACTGTCAAAGTTGCTTGCCCGTGTTAAACTCTGACCATGTTAGCAAAATTGTCAAGTTGCTTACGTCAAGATATTTTTATATGACGGTGCTATGATATTTGTTGCTTAGATGTACATGTACTAGATTTTTTCATATGACAGTGCAAAGAAGCCTTTTTCATTGTTCGAAGGGGCAGGTGCGTTGGAAGAACCATTTGTTATTAAACTTTGCCTTGCCCCCTTATTTTGTGAAGTGGGGAAACAAGATAGGGAAGCCATAATCGAACGCCGTTTAAGCTAAGTGGAAGACAGACGTTTTTATTGGTCTTTTTGTTCCGTATGTGCAAAGGGAATATACATGTCAACGAAGTATTTGGTCATGGTAATCAGTTAACTTCAGCGAGAAGAAGGAGTTCATGTTCATCGTGGGTTAGGGATTTGGAATTTTAATTTAGGTATTTTGAATTAAATTGTGTTTGACAGTGAGTGACAGTGTTGATGATAAGTGAGTCATGTGAGAGTCACATGGAAGTTGATGTGGATATGTTGAGATGGAAGGGCTATTTATATTTTAATTTAATTTATGCCATGCGTGCATTCCGTCTGCTACTTTACCAGATTTTGTTAGTCATCTAATGGTGGGGACTAAATTGACTATGACCTGAAAATAGGAGGGATCAAATTAACCGCTTCCAAAATGTAGGGACTAAAATGGTGTTTCCACCTAAAATGTTTGTAGTATTTTCAACATTTGAGAAATGTTATGTCTACAATATTTTTACAATAAATACTAAATGTCAGGTTGTTACTAGACATTATTGATGAGCAAAAATGTAATTTTAATGCTGTATTCAAATTAGAACGAGTAATAATTTTTCACTTAAGATTTATTGTGAAAGTGTCATAAAAATACTATGGACATAACAATCCTCTGTTTATATAATTGAAAATTGACAAAATTTAGCTCAAAACTGGTTTGAACCTATTTAAAATTTGTACTATATATTTAAACGAATCATATGACTCATTTAAAAATCACGTGACTAAAATTACATATGAATGATATTTTTAATTGTTACATAGTGGGTTGGAAGAAGATAATCTCAAACTAGTTAGAAGCTTTTTTTTTTTTTTTTTTTTTTTTGAAAATTAATAGTTACTTTTACAGTAGAATGACACCCTCTCACATGACCTGGAGATCCATCACAAACTTAAAAATATTCAGGTTTTGGGGTAAGTAGTCAAGCTAAGTCAATCTTAAACTAAAACACACATTTTCAAATCAAGACCTAAGAGGCCTATATTCTTTATGGAATAGGTTTCTCATATATCTAATTATTAAATTACAAACCAAGCTCTAAGTATCCTAATTACTGGAACTGATCTTGATCAAAAGTTTCTACTCACTGGCTCACCAAATGACCAAACCAAAATAAAAAGGATAGAAATTATACTTCATGCACTACACAATTACGTGATAAAGGTTTTTTTCTTTTTCTTTTTAAAAATAAAACTTCAAAAATTTTCGAATTATATTTTAAGGTTTGTCCCCCCTTAATCCTTTGTTCTATTAATAAAATATTGATAGTAACAGGTTACGTTACCACAATATGCAGAATTTGTGAATGCTACAATTTGAATTCAAAATTTTATATTTATTTCACTAATACACTAACCTATAGATAAAAATTTCTTTTATTTATTTATTTATTTTGATTTGTTAATTAGTTAATTTTTTTGAAAACATTTTAAAAACAAACTCTTCCACATTTTCAGTATTCCAAATTAGGGGTGTCATTTCAACAACATAGCACCTAAAAGATTTAAAATTGATCCACCTAAGTGAGATAGGGGTATTAAAGCAACATACTAAGAAGTGAAAATAGTACTCTCCTTACATGTTTAGAGACGACATATTATATAGAAATGTGCTGACTTCACAACATTTTCTACAATACTTCACAACAAATCATAAATGGTAAGTTGTTATTGGTTCTAATTTGAATTTTATAACTTAAATTACTTTTTTGCTCCATTCAAATAATTATTTTTTTTTTGAAACACTCCATTCAAATAATTATTAAATAAAGTATTAATTATAATTTTTTTTAAAGTATGTTATTAAAAGTATATTATAGTAGTCATCTAAAATAGTCACATAATTATTATGTTATCTAAAAAATTCAAATAATTATTAAATAAAGTATTGGTTATAATTTTTTTAAAATATATTATTAAAAGTATATTATAGTACGCTCATAAAATTTACATATTAGATTGAAAAAAATTTCTCCAAATTAATATGATGGAAAATCTCTTACCTTATTATATATGAGAAAGAAGATATAAAACTCCAAAACAATTGAAGCATACCAATAAAGACAGCTTCATCTTACCAAATCTAGTTTTCTCTCCAATATTCTTCATCTTAAATTTTTTTTTTTTATACTATTGTAGGGACCGGGTTTGAGCACTGCTACCGTTGGATGAGTGGACTCAAGCCCTGCTGGCCCAATACAATGAATTTGTAGAGAATGGGTGCAAGAACTAGGCCCTAGTGAGGGTGGCAACAACTAAACATGGTAATATGCGGGTTGAATGATGAGAACATAGGCAACAGTATGAAATTCAGCTCCTCGGCACTCTTTTAAGAACTTATAATTCTTCTTATTTCTTTTGTGCTTGGTTACAAAGATGATACAAGTGCTACCGTGTTTCTTCCTTCTAATTCCCGTCCCCCTTTCTGGAGGACTTCTTACATTATATATACCCCCCTCTAGTTAATCTTGGCCCTCTATTTGTTGATCATGTAGGCCACCACTTGAGTGCTTGTCCCATCAGCCACCTTCTCATTCTTTTTGCGGGTTGCAGCAACTTAGGCAGCACTGTTCGGGGGTCACTTCTCCATTAATGCGGCCAGAACGTTAGTTGTGGGCATTTAATGTGGAGGTGACAGTTCCTCCTAGAATTGCTCCTCCATCATGCTTCCATGGCTAACCCGTTGTACTTGTCTTTTCCTTGGGACGCTCTAAAGGGCTACCTTTGATGGTGTATTGCTCTTCCTTTCCATGATCTAGGATGTCCGAGGACAGGCTTGTCTTTGGCAGTGCTTCTTGGTAATTTAAGCTTCCTTTGTTCGTCCTCGGACATTTCTTCCTCCTCGACATGGGCCTTGGGCTTAGCATAAAGTGGGCCGAGGTTGTCAAATTCCCTGACCCCATAATAGCCCCTCAAAATCCTACTGTCAGGCTCCTCGAATGGAGATGAGGATTTTGATATCCTCGGACCCTTGCCATGATTTGTCAAGTCTTGTCCTCTATCAGTGCCAGAGCCTTTTCACCTGTCCAAGGCACGTCCCTGACGCTTCGGTATGCGAAGCGTGCCCACATTTAATTCCAGCGGCTCTATGCTCCCCACGTTCAATGGTGTGATGATGATCTAACGGTGGTGATCCTCTTGACTTTATGGACGGGAAAACTCGCACAATTACTTTTAATTAGGGGTATAAATACCCATTTGAACCGATTTGCCTCCTTATTTTCGCATTCAGGAGATCTTGCGCACATACCCCGAATTCAGTCAAATCTCCAACTAAACCCATGACTCCCTTCAGCACAAAAAGCCTGTCAGATGAGCTTTTCCTCACTTCTGTAAGTCTTCTTCTCTCTCTCTAAATTACGCTTCCTCTCTTCTAAACTTCTTTCTTCGTTTCCCTCTCTTCCTTTCGCCTTTCTCCGAGTCTTTTAGTTGTCTCTAGGGATGGGTAGGTTCAAGAAATTGGTTGAGTTTGAAGAGGCGATGGAGAAGTTCATCGCTGATTATAGGATACCTAGTAATGTAGGTCTAAGGTATTGTGAAGAGGGAGAGGGGAGCTTTAGGAGGTGAGAGGGGAAGGTGGTGATTCCCATAATCGCCTTCTTAGAGGGCGGTATGAGAATCCTCATGGGTTAGGTGACGAGGGGTTACCTTAGGCATTTTCGGTTAACCCCCACCCAATGCGGCGTCAATATGTTTAGGATTCTGGGCTGTGTAGATGCCCTAAACGAGAAGATGGGGCTGAGGTTAACCCATCATGACGTGAACTGGTGCTATAACCTCCAGCTCCTAAAGGGCAAGTCCTACTACATGAAGACGAGGGAGGATAAGGTGCGGCTTATCCAGTGCCTCCCCTCGTCCAGCAAGGGGCTGGATAAGGACTTCCTCATCGTGTCCGGAGAGTGGCATGATGGCCTTCATTGTCCGATAGTGGAGGGTACACCAGTTAGGGTATTCAGAGTAGGAGAGGGTTTAATCTCCTGTGTTTTCACGGTCTGCTTTGTTTGGTTGCTAACAAGTACATGTTTTCTTTTCTGCAGATCCACACGCTTTTGAGCGTCATTTTGGCTTGGTCAACAAGGCGGACTTGGAAACTGTAGTAAGGGCAGAGATCTTCGTGAACGTGGCCGACAACCAAGTTAGGGCTGCCCACAAGATCCTGGGATACGACCCCATTCAGAAATCGTTCTCGGCGCCAAAGTACGTGATCAGGGCCAAGGATCCTCAGCTTCGGAAGATTACTGTGACCAAGGACGGTTTCTTGATCCCTGAGGGATCCCCTACTCCAGAGGTCACTCCATTGGCGGGCTCTTCTACATCCCACCAAGCTGCGGAGGCCCAGGGAGGAAGTAGAGATATAGAAGAAGAAGTTACTGTCTTGGGTTCGTCCGAGGATGAATTTGGCGTGATCGAACAAGTCCACCTGTCTGAGGACCTCTCTGGTGACTTGGGTGACCAGAACTTGATCGAAGCAGATTTTCTGTTAGTAGGAGACTCTCCTCGGGCCGAGATGGGTTACAAGAGGAAATCCCAAACCAATTTACTTGACCTGATTGAAGACCAGCCGGGGAAGTCTCAGCCTAAGCTTCCTTCCCCTCGACCCAAGTCATAGCCTGCCCAGACCAGGTCGACTTCTGCCCAGCCTCGGCTTCTACTTCCTCCACCTCAACCGAGTTTGCCATCTAGGCCTGAGCTGATCCTAAGCAGAAGAAGGATAAAGGCAAAAGGCTTATGGAAGGCGACAAGTCTCGTCCCTCCCAGGAGGAGGACGACGCCCGGCGGCCCTCAAAACAACTGAAGATAGGGCCCCAAGGCCAGGATAAGCAGGTCACCGTCCAGCCCGAGGCTCAGGCCTGGCTTCCCACCCCAATGCTCCATGAGGAGCCTTTGAGGGACGATGCCTCCCTCAGGGACTCTCGAGGGGGTGAAGGCACGTTTGTGGTCGACGCGTTGGAGAGGTCCTTGTTACTCCCTGTGGACATGGCTGAGCTGGAGGTTTTGAGGAGTAAGGAGGTCTTCCTCAGCCTCAAACGATACTTGGGCATGGTAAGACTCAACACTTGTGATTTTTTTATTTTTTATTTTTTTTTGGTTTCCTGTTTACTATGCACTTGTTTCAATTAGCAGGCTGTCCAGGCCACTTTTAGGTTAGAGGAGGCGGCCAACAGCCAAGGTAAGGCCCTGGATGCAGAGCGTAACAAGCGCCTAGATGCTACTCGGACCCTTAAGGCCTCCGAGACTGATCTCGTGAAGGCTCGGGAGGAGCTGAAGGAGATGACCAGGGCTCGAGACAGTGCTGAATCAGGCCTTGCTAGTGCCCAAAGGTAGCCCCAAGACCAGACGAGGCATCTGACTGAGGTAGAGGAGCAGCCGAAGATTGCGAAAAAGCAGATCGTTGATTTGAAAAAGAAGATGGCCGATGCTGAGGGGGCCAAGAATGTAGCAGAATGGGCCAAGGACAAAGCTTTAAGGGCTAAGGCTGAGGCAGATTTTGGCAGGACAGAGGCTCAGGCTTCTAAGGAGGAAGCCGAGGAGGCAGCTTATGCTGCGGGGGTAGCCGAGATGAAGGCCGCCCATAGAGCCCAAGTCCTTGGGGTATGCAGGCTCTACTGCTCCCAGGTTTGGAGTGAGGCCCTCAAACAAGCTAGGGTTGAGGCCTAGTCCGACCTGTGGAAAGTGGAGAATGTATACTATTCCCTGGCCATCCGCGAGGCTGCTCTCTGTAGCTCTGAGGCTGAGGTGGCTGCTGAGGAGGCTGGTACTATCCCCAATAACGAGGCTGAGGAGGCTGCGGTGGTTATTGAGGTGGCTACTACCACTTCCGCTGAACCTGCCAAGGAAGCTGATCCTCTTGGGGTAATTGAAACAACCAAAGGTCCCAACGAGGAAGCACCCCAAGAGGCTGCAAACCCTTCAACTGATGTCCAGGCCCCTCTCGTCTAGGAGAAAGCTCTCTTTGCGGCGCCCCTGCAGACTATTCCTCTAGGTCAGAGCTTAGAGGACCCCGAGGCCGCCACAAACCAGCCACCCACAGGGGGGAAGAAGATTAAGCTGAAGAAATAGGCCCCTTGACGCCTTTACCTTATCTCCTTCTTTTTTTTTTTTGAACATTGTAGTGGCACTTTTGCCTAGTCTTTTTTTTTTTTTTTTTTTTTTTTTTTTTTTCCGAACATTATAATGTGACTCCTATTGTGTAACTTTTATGGACTTAATGTAGCGCGCGTCTTATTTTCCCTTACTTGCCTTGTTTATCTTTCTCACTTGTACAATCCTAACTCCAATTGTGCCTCGGCCTTTCACAGCGATAATTACAATAATGTGAAGATGTGTATGCAAATGGAAACCTACCTCTCTTTTGTTTTTGATTTAAAACCAAGGTAGGGCCAAAGTCACTAAACCTTTCAGGTGTGGGTTGAACCAGGACAAAGTCCATGGCCCCCTAAAACGCTTTAAGTGATGCTCATGGGCTCTATTTTTAGATTTTGTCATAGGAAAGGTCATCATCGTCTGCAATGATCACCACAGACATTAAAGTAGTTAATTAAATTGGATTAGCCTGTTCATAGGCTTTATTTGATGCTTAGGTAGATTTTGTATGGTGTTAATTTTACCAAAGCAGATGACTCGAGGACTAGGCATGGCTCTGATTTTGCCCAACACTTAGGTTCTTCTTGAAGTAGTCAGTTTCCCCATAGGTTTGAGTCCAAGGACCATGCAAGACCTTGGTTTTGTCTAACACTTGGATATTTCTTGAAGTAGTTAGTTTCCTCATAGGTTTGAGTCCGAGGACCATGCAAGACCTTGGTTCTATCTAACACTTACATTTTTCTTGAAGTAGTTAGTTTTCCCATAGGTTTGAGTCCGAGGACCATGCAAGACCTTGGCTTTGTCTAACACTTATATATTTCTTGAAGTAGTTAGTTTCCCCACAGGTTTGAGTCCGAGAACCATGCAAAACCTTGGTTCTGGTCTAACACTTAGATCTTTCTTGAAGTAGTTAGTTTCCCCATAGGTTTGAGTCCGAGGACCATGCAAGACCTTAGTTCTGTCTAACACTTAGATTTTTCTTGAAGTAGTTAGTTTCCCCATAGCTTTGAGTCCGAGGACCATGCAAGACCTTGGTTCTCTCTAACACTTATATTTTTCTTGAAGTAGTTAGTTTCCCTATAGGTTTGAGTCTGAGGACCATGCAAGACCTTGATTCTGTCTAACACTTAGATTTTTCTTGAAGTAGTTAGTTTCCCCATAGGTTTGAGTCTGAGGACCATGCAAGACCTTGGTTCTGTCTAACACTTAGATTTTTCTTGAAGTAGTTAGTTTCCCCATAGGTTTGAGTCCGAGAACCATGCAAGACCTTGGTTCTGTCTAACACTTAGATTTTTCTTGAAGTAGTTAGTTTCCCCATAGGTTTGAGTCCGAGGACCATACAAGACCTTGGTTCTGTCTAACACTTAGATTTTCCTTGAAGTAGTTAGTTTCCCCATAGGTTTAAGTCCAAGGACCATGCAAGATCTTGGTTTTGTCTAACACTTAGATTTTTCTTGAAGTAGTTAGTTTCCCCATAGGTTTGAGTCCGAGGACCATGCAAGACCTTGGTTCTGTCTAACACTTATATTTTCCTTGAAGTAGTTAGTTTCCCTATAGGTTTGAGTCCGAGGACCATGCAAGATCTTGGTTCTGTCTAACACTTAGATTTTTCTTGAAGTAGTTAGTTTCCCTATAGGTTTGATTCTGAGAACCATGCAAGACCTTGATTCTGTCTAACATTTATATTTTTCTTGAAGTAGTTAATTTCCCCACATGTTTGAGTCCGAGTACCATGTAAGACCTTAGTTTTGTCTAACACTTATATGGTTGTCAGGGCACGAAACATACAATCATAACAGACTTAGAATTGGGATTGACAGAAATGCTTTCATTAATAGTAATACCTTCGCAGGTTATTTACATTTCATGGACGAGGTATAGGTTTTTCATCTAAGTCTTCTAAGTAGTATGCACCTACCTCTGCTACTGAGGTGATTCGGTATGGTCCCTCCCAGTTGGGCCCTAGCTTTCCATAGGATGGGTACTTGGCAGCGCCCATGACTTTCCTCAACACTAAGTCCCTTGGTGCTAGTGGTCTTAGCTTCACATTGGCATTATATCCTTGCTTGAGCTTCTGGTAGTAATAGGCCAGCTGGATCATCGCCCCCTCCTTTCGTTCATCAATTAGATCTAGGCTCTTCCCTAGTAGCTCATCATTATTGCTCGGGGTGAAGGAGCTCGTCCTCAGCGTCGGGAAGTTTGCTTCTAGAGGGATAACAGTCTTAGCCCCATAGGTCATGGAAAAAGGTGTGTCCCCTGTTGACCGCCATGGTGTAGTCCAATAAGTCCATAGGATGTGCGGCAACTCTTCAACCCATCTTCCCTTGGCGTCGTTCGGCATCTTCTTGAGCCCATTGACTATGACCTTGTTGACAGCCTCGGCCTGCCCATTTCCCTGAGGATAAGCTGGAGTTGAGGTGCGGTTTGTGATCCCCAATTCATAACAGTATTTTCTGAAGGCTTTGCTGTCAAATTGAAGTCCGTTATCCGAGATGAGGGTATGAGGGACCCCGAATCGTGTGACAATGTTCCTCCAAATGAACTTCTTGGCATCCACATCTCTAATGTTGGCCAGTGGCTTAGCTTCAACCCATTTGGTGAAATAATCTGTGCCGACCAAAAAATATCTTTTATTTCCCAGTGCCTTGGGGAAAGGGCCTACAATGTCCAAACCCCATTGGGCAAACGGCCATGGGCTGGACAAAGGGTTAAGAACCCCTCTTGGCTGATGGATATTTGGGGCAAACCTTTGGCATTGGTCACATTTCTTGACATATTCTAGGGCTTCCTTCTGCATCCCCGGCCACCAATATCCCTAGGTGATGGCTCGGTGTGACAGAGATCTTCCCCCTGTATGACTCCCACAGATCCCTTCGTGCAACTCCTCGAGCAGTAGTTCTGATGCCTTAGGGTGAATACACAGCAAATAGGGGCCGAAATAGGAGCATCTATACAGTTTGTGGTCCTCGGACAGCCAGAACCGAGGAGCGTTTCTTCGTACCTTCTCAGCCTCTGACTTCTCCTCGGGCAATACATCGTCTTTGAGGAATCTCACTATGGGGTCCATCCAACTGGGCTTACTCTAACTTAATGGACATGAGCCGTGCCTTTTGCCACCTCATTCGCTCTTTCCAGATGCTCGACAAGGATAATCCGAGGCAGATCTCCCACCGAGGAGGTGGCAAGTGTGGCCAATGAATCTGCGTGGGTGTTTTCACTTTTGGAGACATATGACAAGCTGAAAAGGTTGAAGTCTGATTGCAAGCGCTTGACCTGACTTAAGTATTCTTGCATTCTCACATCTCTGGTTTCTAGCTCTTCGTTTACCTGGCCTACCACCAGTCTCGAATCCGAGAACATATCCACTACTTTTCCTCCCATCTTTTGCACCATGACCATCCTTTGTAACAAGGCCTTATACTCAACTTCGTTATTTGTGGTCGAGAACCCAAGTCTCAGGGACTTCTCTACAACAGACTTCTCTGGGGACACCAAGACTAGCCCCACTCCAGACCTCCTTTGATTCGCGGCGCCATCAACGTACACTTTCCAGCACAGGGGCCCTGAAATAGAGATTACCCCAACTGGTCTTCCATCCATGTCCCCCTTCTCAACTACTGTTTCCACTAGCGGCTCGGCAAATTCGGCCACAAAGTCAGCCAGGACCTGGGCCTTTATAGAGGTCTGAGGCATGTATTTGATGTTAAAAGCCCCCAGGATTTTGTTCCACTTAGCGATTTTTCCGGTGTAATCAGCAGTTCGAAGCACAGACCTCAAGGGTAGTTGAGTTAGGATGACTACCGTTTAGGCCTGAAAATAATGGGGAAGCTTTCGTGTAGCATGGACCACAGCCAGTATGGCTTTCTCCAAGGGCAAGTACTTGACTTCGGCTTCATGCAGTGACTTGCTCACGTAATAGACTGGCTTTTGAATGCCACTGTCGTCCCGTATTAGCACCAAGCTCACCGCACGAGAGGCTACAGCAATGTAGGCGTATAGGACTTCGTCGGCTTTGGGGTTAGACATGATGGGTGGTCGGGGTAGGTATTCTTTGAGTTGCTGGAAGGCCACGGCACAATCCTCGGACCACTCAAATCCCTTCCACCTGTTGATCAGGAGGTAGAAAGGCCTGCACCTGTCAGCCGACCTAGAAATGAATCGATTCAGGGACGCGATCATTCCAGTGAGCTTTTGGACCTCCTTGGGGTTTTATGGAGGCTTTAGATTACGAATGGCCCTGATCTGGTCAGGGTCAACCTCGATCCCCCTGTGGGTGATCATGTATTCTAAGAACTTGCCAGACCCCACGCCAAACGAACATTTAGAGGCATTGAGGCGTAGCTTGTGCTTCCTCAGGACATCAAAGATGCAGCCGAGGTCCCTTAAGTGCTCGGACACCATTTTGCTCTTCACCACCATATTGTCAACATAGATTTCGATGTTCTTGCCCAACAGTGGCTCGAACATTCTCGTCATCATCTTTTGATAAGTCGACCTTGTGTTCTTCAGGCCAAATGACATCACCTTGTAGTGGTAGTTCCCAATAGGTGTCACAAAGGCTGTCTTCTCCTGATCCTCCAGGGCTAGTGGTATTTGATGATAGCCCTGAAAGGCATCTAAGAAACTCATCCGAGGATGTCCTGCAGTTGTGTCCACCAGCTAGTCTATTCGAGGCATAGGGAACGGGTCTTTTGGGCATGCCTTGTTTAGGTTCGTGAAGTCTACACAAACCCTCCACTTTCCACTATTCTTCTTGACCACTACGGTGTTTGCCAACCACTCGAGGTAGAAAACCTCCTTAATGGCCCCTGCACGCTTAAGCTTCTTCACCTTTTCCCTAATCACATCGGCGTGCTCCCTCGATGGGCGTCGAGGTGGTTGCTTCTTGGGAATGATGGATGGGTTGACATTGAGATGGTGACAGATGAAGGCTCGATCAATCCTTAGAGCTTCACAGGCGTCCTATGCGAATAGGTCAATGTTTATTTTGAGGAACTCGATCAACTCCTCCTTCTCCTAGGGAGGCAGCTGAGCCCCGACCTAAAAGAACTTCTCTGGGTCATCACCAATGATCACCTTCTCAAGATCCTCACACTTCGCTTCCTCGGCAGCTGCATCAGGAGGCACCACCGGGTCCTTTGATTGCTATAAACCCCCTTCAGCAGTGGCCGAGGACTCTACATCGAGCCGATGAGATATGGCAGCCACCATGCACTGCCTTGTTGTAGATTTGCAACCACGAATTTTGAGAACTTGGTCCCCTGACGGGAATTTCACCTTCTGATGCAAGGAAGAGGCAATAACCCCCAAGGTGTGGAGCTAGGGCCTGCCGACAATGGCTGTGTATGGAGAGTAGGTGTCCACCACGATAAAGTTCACCTCCACTATCTCTGGGCCGGTCTGGATGGGCAGCTTAATCATACCCTTTGGATAACAAGCTTTCCGTCGAAGCTCATCAAGGGGGAGCTGTAGGGCGTCAAGTCTTTTGGTTTCAACCCCAGCCCCTTGTAGAGGTCAAGATACATGACCTCAGCCCCACTACCATCGTCCACCATCACTTTCTTCACATCGTAGTCCCCGATCCTGAAAGTGATCACCAGCGCATCATCATGGGGCTGAGTGGTCCTGACCTTGTCTTCCTCTGAAAAACTCAGGATTGGGTGAAAATTCCTCCTTGGCCTCTTCGGCTCTAGCTGGGACTCCTCGGTAGGCATCTGAGCCACAGATAACACACGTAAGGGGCGTGTGCCCATTCTTCCCAGCGCGGCCAAGATCACATTGATCGTCCCAGTGGGTGCCCTTAGGGCAGTATCCCTCTGGGGCTCTTGGTGGGTCTGGCCTTGATGGCCACTAGAAGGGTGCAGAAGGTGCTTCAGCTTTCCTTCTCGGACCAGCTGGTCCAGATGGCTCCAGAGGTGCCTGCAGTCCTCCGTGGTATGCCCCTGGTGGTATTGGCAATAAAGGTTCTGATTCGCTTCGTGGGGTCCCCTGCCATCTTATTCGGCCACTTAAAGTATGGCTCGTTCCTGATCTTCTCCAACACCCTGTGTACTGGTTCTCAGAATACAACATTGACAGCCTGAGCATTAGCCGCTCGAGATTGCCCTGTGAAATCTCTCCTCAGGCGGTTGCTATTATACCAGTCCGACCTAAAATCCCTCATCTCCTAAGGGATAGCCTTCTCTTTTCCCTTACCCTGCAGCTGATTTTCCTCCACCCACTTGTACTTATCAATGCGATCTATCAGCTGGCACACGCTGGTGGCAGGCTTGCCAGTTAGAGACTTCCTCAAGCCGTGCCCGATTGGGAGACCGTTCTGGAAGGTGCTGATGGCCACATCACCAAAATTGCCACCCATTTCGTTGTAAATCTCCCAATATTTATCCGAGTAGGCCTTTAGAGTTTCTCCATCATGCATGGATAGAGACAGTAACGCACTTAAGGGCCGAGGAGGTCTGCTGTTCGTAACGAAGCGGGAGTCGAAGGCTTGGGTCAGCTGTCTGTACGAATCTATGAAATTCGTCTTCAGGCCATTGAACCATCTCATTGCTACTGGTCCCAGGCTGGATGGGAAGACCTTGCACATCAACGCCTCGTTTTTAGAATGGACAGCCATCCTTTGATTGTATTGGCTCACATGCTCCACAGGGTCCGTTTTGCCATTATAAATGGTGAAGGTTGGCTGCTGGAACCGCTGAGGAGGCATAGCCTCTTCTATATGGCGTGTGAAAGGTGACTTGGAGAGTTGGTCTAGTGCTCTGCTCATGGCATTGCTCCCCAAGCCCGTTGGGGATGGACTTTTGCGTTTCTGCCTCCGGTAGCGCTCTTCTTAATGAGAGAAGGTATCGCTTGGAGGAGTCCTCCTATAGTCATCGTCACTTTCCTCATCGGAGGGCATGTCAGGGCTAGAATGAGGCTGCCTTTGTTGTGCATGGTGCAGCTTTCTCCTTAGGTCATCTATCTCTCGCTGCATGGCCAGCTTTCCATCCTGCCTCTCGGATACGTGACTCTTAACCTCTTCTAATTGCACGGCCTGGTTGTCATTTTGCCTCCGAAGCACGTGGCTGCCCCCAAATTTCTGGCCCAGGCCCAAATTGGGTTCGGACGAAAATTTGGTGAGCCCAGCACAATTAATTTGTAGAGAATGGGCTAAAGGACTTGGTTCCAGTGAGTGCAACAACGGCTAGCTACTACTTTAACCATGGACCAATGAAAAATGTACGTAGAACTTGAAGAGAAATGTACGTCCGAGGAGATGGATTGTACTTTTGTATTATAATTCTAAAAGTTTGGACAGTTCTTATTGTTTTGCCCAAAAAGTTTCTCTCCCCCCACTGAGGGTAGATCTTTTACATTATATAGTTCTTTTCAAATCATCCTAACTATACACTTGTCACCCATCTAAACCCTCACTTGAGTATATGTCACATCAGCCACCTTCTCTGGCCTCTGTGAGTTGTGGTGATCAAGGAATCTCTGTTCAGGGGTCTTCTCCTCATAAATGCGGCCAGAAAAGTGGGTGTGGTACATTTAATGTGGAGGCATCAGCACATCTCTGAGTTCTTATCTCTTTTGCAAGTGGGCAAGGGTCTCCCTTTTTCGTGGAGATCTCCTAGAGGATCATTCTGATTGCTGAAGTGCACGGCCGAGCAGCATTTGGTCCCATCTGAGGAACAGATTCTCCTCGAACCGTACTCCTCTGCTTCATTCATTACAATTATGACCAGGAGCTTCTTTTAATCGCTTGCACCTCCTCGGACACGTATGGTCCCAATTGGGGCCCAAGGTCCAATGCACAATTTTGGGCTTCCACCCCCACAATAGCCCCTCAAAATTTCGGTTTTTCCTTTGCCCCAGAGGGGGGGGGGGGGAAGAGGAATTTTGACTTATTTCGGATTCAAATAATTATGATATCGTAACCTGTGAATTTACATGTGTAGGACTGCGGTTTAACGCGCTTCATCACTGCTATTGACGCTTCGAAATCTGCGAGGCCTCATTGATTACTCCAGGCGGCGTCACATCCCTCCGCATCCAATGGTGTGTTTCAATCCAACGGTGGGTATTTTTCCCTAGTATTTGGGGAGGGATAACTCGCCCCATTTCTGCCCTCTATATAAAGCTTCGAAGGAAACTCTGTACCGGTTACTTTATGAATTCTTAAGCGCTCCAGCACACAACTGCCCAGTCTACGAAACCTCTCACAGTGATTCTTCCAAAAATTCCTGCGAGCTTTCCTTCTGAAAATTTCACGGGCCGTTGTACTCTTTAGATCGCGTAACAATTAGCAACTACTCAAGTGTAAACACTTAGAGCTGTATTGAAGTGTTAACTAATTCATATCATCTAGTCCGAGGACTCCAGGCATAATTGAATTTAAGTTTAAACACTTGGAATTGTAACAGAGTGTTAGCTAATTCATATCATCTGGTCTGAGGACTACAGGCATGATTGAATTTAAGTTTAAACACTTAAGAGCCGTAACAGACTGTTAGCTAATTCATATCATCTGGTCCGATGACTACAGGCATGATTGAATTTAAGTTTAAACACTTAAGAGCCATAACAGAGTGTTAACTAATTCATATCATCTGGTCTGAGGACTACATGCATGATTGAATTTAAGTTTAAACACTTAAGAGCCGTAATGGAGTGTTAACTAATTCATATCATCTGGTCCGAGGACCACAGACATGATTGAATTTAAGTTTAAACACTTAAGAGCTGTAATGAAGTGTTAACTAATTCATATCATCTGGTCTGAGGACTACAGGCATGATTGAATTTAAGTTTAAACACTTAAGAGCAGTAATGGAGTGTTAACCAATTCATATCATCTGGTCCGAGGACTACAGGCATGATTGAATTTAAGTTTAAACACTTGAGAGCTGTAATGGAGTGTTAACCAATTCATATCATCTAGTCTGAGGACTACAGGCATGATTGAATTTAAGTTTAAACATTTAAGAGTCGTAACGGAGTGTTAGCCAATTCATATCATCTGGTCCGAGGACTACAGGCATGATTGAATTTAAGTTTAAACACTTAAGAGCCGTAACGGAGTGTGTAAAGACTTAACATAGTAGACATTGATCAAAAGAGTATTCTTTAATAATAATACCTTTTTAGGTTGCTTACATTCCATGGCCGGGGTATTACATGTTCGTCTAGGTCTTCCAAGAAGTATGCCCCAATACCAGCCACCGAGGTGATACGGTATGGTCCTTCCCAATTAGGTCCCAGTTTCCGCCATGCTGGGTTCTTTGCAACGCCAATGACCCTTCTCAATACCAGATCACCGGGAGCTAATGGTCTCGCTTTAACATTAGCATCATAACCCTTTTTGAGTTTGTGTTGGTAATATGCTAATTGCACCATTGCAGTTTCCCTTCACTCTTCAATCATGTCTAAATTCTTTTCAAGTAAGTCATTGTTTCTGCTTGGACAGAATGAACTGGTCCTTAAGGTCGGGAGTCCAGTTTCTATAGGAATGACAGCTTCAGCCCCATAAGTCATTGAGAAGGGCGTCTCTCCAATAGATCTACGGGGGGTGGTTCGATACGTCTAGAGGACATGTGGTAGCTCTTCAACCCATTTGCCCTTCGCTTCGTCTAGTCTCTTCTTTAGCCCATTCACTATGACTTTGTTGACAGCCTCTGCCTGTCCATTCCCTTGGGGATTGGCAGGGGTGGAATATCTGTTTATGATTCCCAACTGGCAGCAGTATCTCCTGAATGCTTTACTGTCAAACTGAAGACCGTTGTCCGAAATGAGGGCATTGGGGATGCCGAACCGAGTAACAATGTTCTTCCAGACAAACCTCTTGGCATCCACGTCCTTGATGTTCGCTAGGGGCTCAGCTTCGACCCACTTGGTGAAGTAGTCCATGCCGACCAGAAGATACCTTCTATTCCCCACTGCCTTAGGGAAAGGGCCAACAATGTCCAAGCCCCACTAAGCGAAAGGCCACGGGCTGGACAATGGATTGAGGACGCCTCTCGGTTGGTATATGTTCAGGGCGAACCGCTGGCACTGGTCACACTTTTTTACGTATTCCTAGGCTTCTCTCTGCATGTTTGGCCACTAATAGCCCTGAGTGATGGCTCTGTGTGCTAGGGACCTACCTCCTGTATGGCTTCTGCAAATCCCCTCGTGTAGCTCCACGAGGAGCATCTTCGTCGCTTCAGGGTGCATGCATAATAAGTATGGCCCAGAGAAGGAATGTCTGTATAATTTCTGGTCCTCGGACAGCCAGAACCGAGCTGCCTTTCTTCAGATTTTTTCTGCTTCAGACTTTTCGTCAGGCAACGCCTCATCCTTTAAGAATAGCATCACGGGGTCCATCCAGCTAGGTCCCGCTCTTACTTGATGAACTTGGACTGTTTCTCTTTGTGGTACTGTAGGTCTACACAGATGTTCCACAAGGATAGTCCGAGGTAGGCCGCTAGCCGAGGAGGTGGCAAGAGTGGCTAAGGAATCAGTATGAGCATTTTCACTTCTAGGGATGTGCGACAGATTGAAGGACTCAAATTCCAGTTGCAGGTGTCTAACTTGCCTCAAGTATTCTTGCATTCTGTCATCTTTCACTTCGAATTCACCTTTCACTTGGCCGACGACTAGTCTCGAGTCTGAGAGCACCTCAATCGCCCTACCTCCCATCTTTCGGACCATAGCCATGCCCATCAATAGAGCTTCATATTCGGCCTCATTATTTGTCGACGAAAATTCCAACCTCATTGACTTTTCGATGGTGACCTTCTCTGGGGACACAAGCACAAGCCCCACTCCGGATCCCTTATGGTTCATTGTGCCGTCAACATGTACTTCCCAGGGCGGGTTACCATGCTAGGAGATCATGCCAACTGATTTTCCATCCATGCCCTGAGTTGTTGATACTTCTGTTAGGGTTTGTGCCCTAAAATCCAATTTATTGGCATGTCATGAATAATTAAGTTGTTTAATTATATGAGACCATTTATGAACTAATAGGACATTATCTTAGTCCATGAGATGCATAGTATGTGATTTATGTGAAAAGTCACAGAAAGATATAAATCACAAGTTCTTTGTAAACTCAGAATTTTAGTTCGTAGTCGGTGATGAAATTGGGCATTTCATCTGCGAAGACTATAACATATCAACTAAGATGATTTGTCTTGATCATGGAAGTGGAGACTTCTAGTTGGTATGTTGATATGTTTTAAGAGTTAAGACATATTGAACTGGACCGCTGTGAGATTTATTATTCTCCTAATGACTGTCAAATGAATAATAAAGCTCACGACTTCTATTTACATCAACTCTAAATCCTGAGAGAATAATGGACCTAATCATGAGATGTAGGTTGCTTTGATATATCAGGAGTGAGATCTATAAGTTATGGTCAAAACCTCAGTATGTTGGGCAACCGCATTTAGTGTTGATGGAACATATATTCTCAAGATGGAATTCATAATCTCTTAATGGAGATATAAAATATTCCATTGAGATAAGTTTAATGGGTTTGGTTATTCAGAGTGTTGGGCCCAACCACTTTAGTAAGGAGTTACTAAAGTATATATTTATGGAATTGGATTTCATAAATATATTATGAATAACATAAAGGATTAAACCGGGTACTCAAGGATTAAGATGTAGTAATCTTCAAAGTGGCAGTCAATATTAATGACTTTGTATTACTACGAATATTTTAATGAAGGGGTTGAACGTATAATAAAGTCTTGGGATATAATTTATAGATAAGGCCTAGAGTGCAATTATATTCTTATAGTGGTATTGAATATAATTAATGGTAACTTTGGACTTGTCAAGAGTTGACGGAAAAGTCCAAGGCCCATTGGAGCTAGTGTCTTATTGGTCCCTTTGGTCCCATCTCAAGCCACAAACTAAAGCCCAATTGGGTAGGCCCAAAAGGCTAACCCAATTAGAAATCAGTCATTATTTAATAAGTGTTATTAAATAAAGAAACTATGAGAATAGTTTTTAACGTACGTAAGATGAAAAGAAAAAGAAATCAGTTTTTCTCCACAAGGAGAAGAAGATGGATTTTTCTTTGAGAGTCTATGTACAAAAGACTGATTGAGAGACCACACATCTTGGGCACCATGTGGAATTGAGATGAAGATTGAAGGTATTCTCAAGTTTGGTTTTGAAATTCACTGCACCAAGGTACGCTTTCTATTCTTTGATTCTAGAATTCATGGTTACATGTTTATCTTTCATAATTGAAGTAGATCCGTTTTCTTTTTGTTGCTTCCGCTGCGTGTGTTTTTGTATGAGATACGAAAACCCAACAACTTCTTCTAACGAGGGTTCCGTGAATTCGGCCACCAGATCTGCCAGGACTTGGCCCTTAACCGAGGTGCAGGGCATGTATTTAATATCAAAAACCCCGAGAACCGTACCCCATTTGGCCACCCTTCCTGTGTAGTTAGCACTTCTGAGTATAGCTTTAAGGGAGAGTTGTGTGAGGACGACCACAGTGTGGGCTCGGAAATATTGGGGTAACTTTCTTGTTCCGTGAACCACGGCCAGGATGGCTTTTTCCAAGGGCAGATACCAGATCTCGGCCTCATGTAATGATCTGTTCACGTAATAAACTGGTCGTTGTATACCATTGTCAACTCGTATCAACATGAGACTTACAGCATGCGGAGCCACAGCGATGTAGGCGAAGAGGACTTCGTCCTTTTCAAGGCTGGACATAATGGGAGGCTGAGAGAGGTAATCTTTAAGCTGTTGGAAGGCCGAGGCGCACTCCTCAGTCCATTAAAATCCCCTCCACTTATTCAGAAGTTGGAAGAATGGTCGACACCTGTCTGTCGAGCGGGAAATGAAGCGATTCAAGGCTGCAGTCATTCCAGTCAATCTCTGAACCTCCTTGGGATTCCGAGGGGGCTGCAAGTTATTGATTGCTCTGATCTGGTCGGGATTCACCTCAATTCCCCTGTGGGTAACCATGTAGCCCAGGAACTTGCCTGACCCCACCCCGAATGAGCACTTAGAGGCATTCAAATGCAACTTACGCTCTCTAAGGACTTCAAAAATGTCCTTAAGGTCCCCAATATGCTCGGCTATGACTTTGCTTTTCACCACCATGTCATTAATATAAAATTCCATGCTTTTACCCAATTAGGACTCGAACATCCTTGTCATCATCCTTTGGTAGGTGGCTCCCGCGTTCTTTAGGCCGAATGACATCACCTTATAGTGGTAATTCCCAATGGGTGTGACAAAAGCAGTCTTTTCCTGATCTTCCAAGGCTAAGGGAATCTGATGGTATCCTTGAAAAGCATCCAGGAAGCTCATCCGAGGGTGGCCGACAGTCGCGTCAACCAGCTGATCAATTTTTGGCATGGGGAATGGATCTTTTGGACAGGCCCTATTCAGATCGGTGAAGTCTACGCAGACCCGCAATTTTCCATTTTTCTTCTTTACCACCACAGTGTTAGCCAGCCATTCAGGGTAGAAGACTTCTTTAATTACTCCAGCTCTTTTGAGTTTCATCACCTCTTCCCTGACAGCATCCGCATGTTCCCTAGATGGTCGTCGAAGTGGCTGCTTTTTGGGAATGACGGACGGGTTAACGTTCAGATGATGGCAAATGAATTCTGGGTTCACCCCTGGGGCTTCAATGGAATCCCATGCAAATACATCAATGTTTGCTGTTAGGAATTCTATCAGCTCTTCCTTCTTTTAAAGAGGCAGCTGGGATCCAACTTGAAAGAATTTCTCCGGATCGTCACCGATGATGATCTTAGTTAGGCTTTCACATTTTGCCCCCTCGGCTATGTCCTCGGCATTCAGCGCCGAGGATTCTAACTACTATAAGTCCTTTTCACTACTGATCGAGGATTCGGCCTCATCCCTGTGCCGGATTGCAGCCACCATACATTGCCTGGCCACCGATTGGTCTCCCACTATCTCCTTGACTTGACCTTCAGAGGGGTACTTAACTTTCTAATGTAGAGTGGAGGAGACTGCCCCTAACGTATGGAGCCAAGGTCGGGCCACGATAGCAGTGTAGGGTGAGTAGGCATCTACCACAATAAAGTCTACCTCCACAATCTCTGGGCCAGTTTGCATAGGTAGCCTGATCAGGCCTTTCAGGATGACCACTTTTCGTCAAAACTCACCAAGGTGGAGTCATAGGGCGTCAAGTCCTCGGGAGTTAAATTCAGCCCCTTATACAGGTCAGGATACATTATTTCATCTCCGCTGCCCTAATCCACCATTACCCTCTTCACATCATAACCCCCTATTCTGAGGGTGACCACCAAAGCATCATCATGGGGCTGTATGGTTCCGACTTTATCCTCGTCCGAAAAGCCCAATATTGGTTGTGCTTCCCTTCTAGCCCTCTTCAACTCTTGACATGGATCCTCGGTGGGTAGCCGTGCCACTGACATTATTCTGGACGGCCAAGACCCTGTTCTCCCCGGTGCTGCAAAAATAACATTTATTGTACCCAAGGGGGCTCTTGAGGTATCATCTCTCCTAGGCCCCGAGTTTGATTGACTCCTTTGACCATCAGATTGGTGTAAGAATTGTTTTAGCTTGCCCTCACGGACAAGTTGTTCCAGGTGGTCCCACAGGCTCCTGCAATCCTCAGTGGTGTGCCCATGATTTTGATGGTATTTGTAGTAGAGGTTGTGGTTGCGCCTCTCTGGGTTTCCCACCATTTTACTCGGCCGCTTAAAGAAGGGCTCATTCTTAATCTTCTCCAGGACTTAGTACACTGGCTCTCGAAATACGGCGTTAACAGCCTGGAAGTTTGTCAATCCTGACTGTCCGACCATATCCCTTCGTGGCCTGTTATTGCTGTGCCGGTCCGACCTGAAATCCCTCATCTCCTGAGGGATAATCTTATCATTTCCCTTCCCTTGCTGCTGGTCTTCCTCAACTCTTTTGTACTTATCAATTCTGTCCATCAATTGGCGCACACTAGTAACGGGTTTACCAGTCAGGGACTTTCTCAAACCATGGTCGGCTGGGAGTCCGAGCTTGAAGGAGCTTATAGCCACTTGGCCGTAATTGTCGTCCATCTCGTTAAACACCTTCCAGTACCTATCGGCGTATGTCCTTAGGGTTTCCCCCTCCCGTATGCTCAAGGATAATAGGGAAGCCAAAGACCGAGGAACCCTGCGGCATGTTACGAAACGGGAACAGAACGCTTGAGTAAGCTTGTGGAAGGAACTTATGGATTCTGCCCTCAGGTTGTCAAACCACCTCATCGCGACTGGTCCCAGACTGGATGGGAAAATTTTACACAACAAGGCTTCATTCCTAGAATGGATAGCCATCCTCTGATTGAAGTGACTCACATGCTCGACAGGGTATGTTTTACCATTGTAGATTGTGAATGTTGGCTGATTAAAACATCGAGGGAGTTTTGCCTCCTCGATGTGACGTGTGAATGAGGACTTGGAGATCTGGTTCAGGGCCCTGCTCATGGCATCACTTCCTACGCCTAGGCGCAACGGGCTTTGATTCCGCCGTTGGCGATGATGCTCATCTTCGTAAGAAAAAGTTTCACTAGGTGGGGTTTGAGATCTCTGTCTGTAGTCAACGTCTCCTTCATCATTAGAAGAGAAATCCGAGTCCGGAGAAGCCCGCTTTCTCTTTGCATGGCGCAACTCCTTCTTTAACCTATCTATCTCCAGTTGCATGTTCTTTCTGTCACTTGCATGGGGAACGTGGCTCTCTCCTCGAGGGCGACTCCAGTCAGGGTGAGCGGTATGGACACTTCCCTCACGGTCAGCTCTCCGCTCAAGGTTAAGGAAAGGATCCCCGCGTCCGGAGCCCCTTGATTCCGCTTGTCGTGGGCCTGGCTGTGCCATTGTTAGCCGTTACACTCACTATTACTCAAGCTCCTTCCCACAGACGGCACCAATTGTAGGGACACAAATTTCTGGCCCAGGCTCAAATTGGGTTCGGACGGAAATTTGGTGAGCCTAGCACAATTAATTTGTAGAGAATGGGCTAAAGGACTTGGTTCCAGTGAGTGCAACAACGGCTAGCTACTACTTTAACCATGGACCAATGAAAAATGTACGTAGAACTTGAAGAGAAATGTACATCCGAGGAGATGGATTGTACTTTTGTATTATAATTCTTTTTTGACAAAATAGATAGATTTGTATTATAATTCTAAAAGTTTGGACAGTTCTTATTATTTTGCCCAAAAAGTTTCTCTCCCCCACTGAGGGTAGATCTTTTAGATTATATAGTTCTTTTCAAATCATCCTAACTATACACTTGTCACCCATCTAAACTCTCACTTGAGTATATGTCCCATCAGCCACCTTCTTTGGCCTCTGTGAGTTGCAATGATCAAAGAATCTCTGTTCAGGGGTCTTCTCCTCATAAATGCGGCCAGGAAAGTGGGTGTGGTGCATTTAATGTGGAGGCATTAGCACATCTCTGAGTTCTTATCTTTTTTGCAAGTGGGCAAAGGTCTCCCTTTTTCGTGGAGATCTCCTAGAGGATCATTCTGATTGCTGAAGTGCAGGGCCGAGCAGCATTTGGTCCCATCTGAGGAACAGATTCTCCTCGGACCGTACTCCTCTGTTTCATTCATTACAATTCTGACCAGGAGCTTCTTTTAATTGCTTACACCTCCTCGGACACGTATGGTCCCAATTGGGGCCCAAGGCCCAATGCAAAATTTTGGGCTTCCACCCCTACATATGTTATTAAAAGTATATTATAGTAGTCATCTTAAACAGTCACATAATTATTACGTTATCTAAAAAATTCAATTAATTATTAAATAAAGTATTGATTATAATTTTTTAAAAATATATTATTAAAAGCATATTATATTTATAGTACGCTCATAAAGTTTACATAGTGAATTGAAAAAAAATTTCTCTCGTGGGTTCCAGTTAGCTCAACTGATAAAGTTTCTGATGGTTGAATAAGAGATCTAAAGTTCAATTCCCGCCTACGCAAAAAATCGATTGGTGTCTTGGTTTGATAATAAATAACTATCATCAGGAGTAAACGTCATAAGTTTAAACTATTTCAAACAATTGAAGCATACCAATAAAGACAGCTTCATCTTACCAAATCTAGTTTCCTGATCTCCAATATTCCTCATCTTAATTTTTTTTTACTATTTTTTTAAATTTTAGTTTTATTGTCATTTAAGTTTTTATTTTATGAGATATTATCATTTAAATTAACAGGTTTTCTTTCTCTCAAAAAAAAAAAAAAAATAATAATAATCATAGACATTCTCGTGCAAGCATACAGAGACCGGCTTAATTTCTAGCTATTGTATTGATATGTAATTTAAATATTGGTGCTTTGGAATTGGTCAAAGGAGAGGTTTTGTTCGTCTTTGGAGGGTCACAAAGCTGAGGCATTCTCTAGATGGGTAATGTTTAATTTTTTTGGGTCCAATTTAACTTTTAGGGTTCCTTTTTTTTTTTTTTTTTTTTTTTTGGTATACCAAATTTTTATTTATTTATTTATTTTCTTGATTTTGGAGGTGTTATAAATGTTTAATGTCTATTTTTCCCTTCCTATAAGGAGCTTCAGCCTTCAGTTAGTCCGGTTCCAACAAGGCCATTGTCTGTGGTTCTTAATCGTTTCATGTCAGAGATAATTATATCATATTATGTATTTTGATTTTGATTTTTTTTAAAATTTGTATCGTTTAGATCTACTTGTTTTAATCGTTTATTTGCATTGGAAAGAAATTTGAAGAACTAAAAAGACCAAAAGGAATATAGTACTTTTAAACCATCCCAGCTAGGGCTCTAAACGAGCCGAGCCGAGCCGAGCTAAGTATTAAATGTTTAAGCTTGTTCATTTAATTTTTTTTCGAATACGGGCTAAGCTCGAGTTTATTATCAAGCAAGATTTTATGTTCAAGCTTGACTTATTTTCTTGTCAAGCAAACTCGAGCTTGTTCACGAACTACTTGAATAACTTATTCTTTTCCTATATATATAGTGTGAAACCATGACTAAAATATTTTACATTTTCATAATTTTATGAATTTTGATTATGAATAGACTATTTATATCATTAATTAGCTACGAATAATAATTTAATATCATATAAACTTATTGAAAAATTTATACAATACAATTTGAAGTCTATATAAATATATTTTTAGACAAGTATACGTGTAAAAATATAATATTATATATAGTTAAATCGAGTCCTCATATTTACGAGCTTGTTCTCAAGCAAATTATTTTGCTTGAGCTTGGCTCGTTTTATAATGAAGTCTTAGACTTGAGCTTTGGCTTATTTTCTATACATACGAACATAAACAAGTTCATTCTTGAGCCGAGCTTGAGCTGTTTATAAACAGCTTTGTTCATTTACAACCCTAATCCAAGTGGTAAAATTAGTCCTCTAGATGACAGGTCAGTGCAAAAACAGTTGTAATGACTGTGTAGGATATTAATTTACGTCAAAAACTGAGAAAAGAAATTACACTTGCACTTATACAAGTTTGAACAAATATGAAATTTGGGCTAGTAGTTGAAGATGTTAAGAAGGCTAACTCTGGTTTGATTAGACACCTTAACAAGCATTCAAGCATTTCATCGAGATCATGAATGCTAGACTCTGATGTCTCCAGCCAGTTTTCACATTTTCAACCTGCGTGATGTAATCAGATTTGCTTATCTTGTGACTCATGAGAGATGGTAATGCTGCATCCACCTCAAGTTCATTTGTTTTTGTTTCTGAATCCTCACATGCCACTCTTTTGGGGTGCATCAGCTTGGAAACAAATGACCAGCTGCTGAACTTTGATCTCAACTTTGTCTAATTATGGTCACTTCTACTTCCTCAATATGCTAAATATGATCAAAGTCTTATGGCTTTTGGTGGTGCACTTGATTTCCAAGCCTTGTGGATGGCCTTTTTGGTCACCTCCCTGGAAATCAAGTATTTCCCTACCTCCCTTGTAAGCTCCATTTCACCTCCTCTTCTTCTTTTCATAATTGATTGGAGTTCAAGTGCGCATTCCTCTGTTTGCAATAAGGCATCCTTTGTGATTCCAAACACATCAAAAGCCTAAGAGATCCATCCAACAGCTCTTCAATCCCACGTCTTGTGCTGCATTCTCTTGGGCAATGGTTGTTGAGTAAACAGCAGCTGAAGCAACTTATCGACACAATCACATAAATCCGGAAGGCCATTCAGTCCATTGCTTATTGATGAAGTCGTGAAGATGACTCAGAAGCCCTTGATCTGCACAAGTGGTCATTGAACTCTGAAATGAGAGGGTGTGTTCTGGAAGGCAAGCTGTTTGACGAGTATGGTATTGGGATTTTGCATTTAGAGGTGAGGAAGCCATTTTACCTTGAAAGAGAGGTCTTACCTGTTCCTGTTGAATGTACAATTCAGTCTAGCAATCAGCCTTCCATCCATTGCTATCCATTTGATATATATACATATATATTGAAGTATGGGAAACAAAAGAAATCTCATAAATGAATTAGAAATAACATAACAGCAATTTGGATCTAAATACCAAGTGAGTTCAGCAATGTTTTTGCAATGTCTCCCCCTCTCTAGCTCTCCAATTCATGATTAATTACTCATAAATTTTAGAATCACGAGATCATCTTCTTAAAAGATCATTATATATATATATATATAAATATTGCACAACAAAGGACAATCTCTAAGATATGCAGAACACGAGTGGGTTGACACCATCATCTCTGACACAAGAAAAGGCAATATCCAACTGCCTGCCCTCAAGACCAGCCCTCGCTCACACGTAAACATCTTAATTTATAATAGGTGATAATGTACTCCTTGCTTCCAGCGGGCTCTTAATATAAAAATTCTTAAGCTGACCTTCCTTTTCTATATATTGTCATGTAACTTTCAAGTAATCATGCTGTTATTTACGTGTAATCATGCAAACAAGATGATGTTTATTAATGATACAATTGGTGGCAGGCAAGATTTGCATATGCAACTTCTTTATTTTTTATCAGGATTTTGTAAAGTGAATTTGGCCAATCCATATATGTATAAAAATATTGGGTGTCCCTCAAAGAGAGGCATTCAAGCTTTTTATAAGTGCATAGGCTGACAAGATTGGAGAGTAGCATATGAGGAAGTTCTACAATATATAAGCATGACCATCACTAGTAATATATTAAGTGTAGTGCTGTAGCCTTCTGGTTACCAGAAAGGAAGGCAGGCCAAACTGGATAGAGGAACTTTGCCCTTTGCCGTACCAGTAGGTATGGTGTCAACACTGCTCATGCATTGCATGTCATATACATTATTGTCCAATTCAATATGTAGTGTTATCTTCTGCAAAGATGCTCCTGTAAATCTGAAAGCTTATATTAATTGGATAATGAGTTGGGAAGCTGGCAAGAGGGAGACACTGCCAAAATAATGTTGAGAGACTGTCTAGATCCAAATCAAAATCATGTTACAACTCAATAATATTTGAAAATATTGAGATTCCTATTCTGCCATACCCCATCATATATATTGAGCAGATGCTAACTATGCGAAGCAAATTGCTACACAAAATTGTACACTCAACTGTGAGACATCTTTCCTGTTTAAACATGGCTTCCTCTTCTGTGAACCAAAACTCCCTTCACCATTTTCGCTCTAACAGCTTGCCCACTAGAGCAAACCCGCTCATTTCAGAATTCAGTGACCACTTGAGCAGATTGAGATGTTCTGAAGCAACCTCTTCATCATCTACATCATTAAGCCAGAAACTAATTGGCATTCAAGATTTGCATGACTGTTGATAACTTGCTCCTTTTGCCTTGCACACAAGCCTTAGCCCAAGAGCAGCATGAGAAATGGTATAATGAACTGTTAGATGGATCTCTCAGGCTCTTGGATGTGTGCAGCATTACAAGGGATGCATTGTCACAATCAAAGGAATGCACACATGAATTTCAATCAACCCTGCGCAGAAGACATGGCAGTAAAATGAACATAGCAAGGGAGGTTGAAAAATACTTGGCCTCCAGGAAGGTGGTGAAGAAGGCAATGCAGAAGGCCTTAAAGGGTATGCAGACTAACTTGAACTCTAAGAAAAATGAAGGTCAAGCCATGGTTAGCATGTTAAAAGAGCTAGAAGCTGTAACTCTTATGGTCTTTGAATTACTCTTGACATTTATATCTGGACCAAAGTTGCAATCAAAATCAAGCAGCTGGTTAGTAGTTTCCAAGCTGGTGCACCCCAAAAGAATAGCATGTGAAGGTGAAGAAACAGATGTGAATGAATTTGAGAAGGTAGATGTGGTGTTACATCTCTCATTAGTCACAAGACAAGCAAATCTGATTACTCCATCCATGTTCAGAATGTGCAGAATTGGATGGAGCAGTTGGAGTCAAGCATTCAAGATTTTGAAGAGGTGCTTGAAAGTCTGTCTAGGCGTCTTGTCAAGACCAGAGTTTCCTTTCTCAACATCCTCAACCACTAACCCAGAAATCATCATGGGCATCCATATTTTTTGTAAAGTAGTACAACATAATAGAGATTCTCTTTTTGTACAGGTACATGAAAGAAATACAAATATATTTTGTCTTCTAATTCTAAGTCAATTCACTAACATATATTTCCAAATATTCACCCCTAGTGCAAGTATGTTCATTTAAAATTAATTCGAAAATACTGGACCTCACAAAATATCACGTAATATTTTAAAGCTCAAGTCCACTGTACAAAATTTTGTAAAAAAGATATGGTAAATGATCATCTCACTATTTCAATCCATTAGACCTTGTGAAGTAAATAAATAGATGGAGATGGGTTGAGCCATTTGAATTTAAATTTGGCAACTTTGACTTTCTTAGTAAATTAGCCTATGGGTTCCAAATTCTTCTTGACAGTTGACACATAAAGCTGAGCATTGAGAGGATGCAAGGCTTGAATTTGGTTATGGACCAAGCAGAGTTGAACATAGAAACAGAAAAGAAAAAGAAGACACCAGAGCAGTCAATATTCCGATTGTCTCAAAGAACTAATTAATACACATCTAAAATATTTGACACTCACATGGTTAACTTGAATGATGAATGCTTAAGATATTAAAAATCCTGGCCGTCTCTAATTCTCTATTCAAGGGACGGCCCATGTTTTTGAAGAATAAGCCTAATAATGTTTTCTACATTATGAACAGAAATGGAGATGTCACATGTGCAGATCTTGCCTGCCTATGTCACAACAATCATGTAACAATAGCATTGATTAAATCATTAAGAAACATACTTCCATTTACAGGAATACACATTTGTGTGATTTAAGACAGGATCAGAAGTCAGGCAAAAAAAAAGGTAAGAAATTCTGATTCTCAGGAAATTCAACCGGATGTTGAGCATGACCAACAAATTTTAATCACTGAAATTTGAATTATTTTAAGTTTCATAATTAATTATATATACTTGCGCAAGAGTGGTGCAGGCTTCTTGTCTCCCTGGAAGAAAGCTGGATAAAATTTTTATTAATTTTTTTATGTGTCAGAAAAGATGCTATCATCACTCATGTCTTGCCATTTTTATAGATTATTTTCAACACATTTCATAAATGATTATCTTATGTGAGAACAGTCCTGTGATTTTAGAATTTTAAATTAAAGGATAATGAGTTGGAGAGCTGGTGAGAGGGAGACATTGCAAAAACATTGCTGAGTTGTTTAGATCCAGATTCCAATCTCAATCATGTTATGACTATTAATTTTTCAAGAGGATGAGATTCCTCATGTCTCCCTCACCTCAAAATATATATGGAAGAGATGCCAAGGCAAATTACCAAACCAAATTGTACATACAACTGCAAAACCTCTTGTTTAAGGAAAACAATGGCAGCCTCTCCTGTCAACCCCAAATCACATCAACACACTCGCTCTAACAGTTTGCCCGCTAGAACACACCCACTCATTTCAGAATTCAATGATCAATTGAGCAAACTGAGAGATTTTGAAGAAACCTCTCCATCATCAACATCAATATGCCAGAAACTAAATGGCCTTCAAGATTTGCATGATTGTGTTGACAAGTTGCTCCTTTTGCCTTTCACACAAGCCTTGCACAAGAACAGCACAAGAAATGGTTTAATGAGATGTTGGATGGATCTCTTATGCTCTTGGATGTGTGTGGTACTGCAATAGATGTCTTGTTGAAAACAAAGGAATGCACACGTGAACTTCAATCAACTCTGCGCAGAAGAAAAGATAGTAACATAGAGATCACAAGGGAGGTTGAGAAATACTTGGCCTCAAGGAAGATCCAAAAAAAGGCGTTGCAAAAGGCCTTAAAGGGCATGCAAGTTAAGATTAATTACAAGAACACTGAAGATTTTCTTATTATTAGCGTTAAAAGAGCTAGAAGCTGTAACTCTCACTGGATTTGAATCCCTGTTAACTTTTATTGCTAAACCAAACTTGCAATCAAAGTCAAGCAGCTGGTCTTTGGTTTCCAAGTTGGTGCACCACAAAAGAGTGGTATGTGAGAGTGCAGAATCAGATGCAAATGAGTTTGAGATGGTAGATGCAGCATTACAATCTCTCATCAGCCACAAGAAAAGCAAATCTGATTATTTTGTGCATATAGAAAATGTGCAGACCTGGCTTGGAAAGTTGGAATCAAACATTCAAGAATTTGAAGAAGAGCTTGAATGCCTGTCTAGGCATCTAGTCAAAACCAGAGTTTCCCTTCTCAACATCCTCAACCACTAAGCCAATAATAGTTACGGGAAGCCATTTTTGTCTGTAAACTACTAGAAAATCATACTTCTATACATGTACATAAATGACAGAAATATATATTTTCTCTTCTTATTCTAAAAATCAACTCATTGTCTTACACAATTTATCAGTAGTGTCTTGTTACTTAACTCTCTTCCTAGAGCATTTATCCCTTTTGAGACTAGAATGTATGAAAAAAAAAAATTTAATAATTCAATATTGTAAATTTTGCCATATCAACCCAAATTCTTGGACAAAAAGATAGCAACACGCATTTAAAATTATTTTCAAAAGCTGTAATGATTCCTACTGTCATAGGGAAGTTGATTAACTAATGCTGGAAGCACAAAGAAAAATTTATTTTATTTTAATCTTATATGATTATGAAGTCATTGTATTTTATTTTAGGTCCTAGCTGTTAATTAGGTTATTAGAATTTTATTTTATTAGAATCAAAGGTCATTTTAATAATTGGATAATTTGGATTTCTGAAGTCAATTAAAATTAGGATTTTTAAGTTAGTTAGAACTAGGGTTTAGTAGTTTATATCTGCAAAAGTATTATACTCCAATTGAGGGGGATTATTTTGATGAATAAAACTTTATTCAAAATATCTCAATGTTATAGTGCAGACTCCAGTCAACCTTAATTTCTAACTCATAGAGGCTTTAGTTTGCTTGGTACTCAATCAGACCTAAGTGCAAATTTCTAAGTCTATAGAGATAGAAGGAGGAATTAGTTTTTTGGGGGGCTAAAACATGAAATTTTTTATAAAAAAATTTCATTTTTAAAATAAGAAATATTTAGAAATTCAAAACTAAATTAATACATGAAAAAATAAAATCTATTCAATTTGAACAACATATAAATAAAATAAAATATATAAATAACTATTTCTAAATACATTCAACTCAATCATTTATAAGATATATACATCAAAATGGAACTCAAAGATTTTATTTTAAATTCTAAACATCATCTATGATTAATTTTATACTAAATTTTGAGAAATTTTTCATTTCAATGTGCAAAATCAAATAATGTGTTAAAATATCATATTCTATTTTGTTGTAAAATAAATTTTTGATAGTATTCATGATTGAAAATATTTGTTTCATAATTGGAATAAAAATTAGAAAAGTAATTAAGTATAAGTACAATTAAGCACTATATAAAAAAATTGGTATGTTATAAATTTTCTAGTCCTTACTAACCATTGGCACAATTAAAAAATATTCAATAATTTTTTTAAAGTTGAGATGTTGAATCACATGATGCTCATAATGGTGAAATTCCATGTTCAATAGTATTTTTTTCAAGTTTGTAAATTCTTGAAAATAAAATTTGTTTACTAATAAAAAAACCCATCAGTTTAAAAAATATTCACTTGTCTTTTTTTTTTTTTTTTTTTAAGAAACAATATTCACTTGTCTTTTGAAAATTTGCAGTTGAGCTAAGATAAACAAGTCTACCATGTGACTAACCCAATAATTTATTTCTTGTAATTGAGAATTTTTTCCGGCATAAAATAAAATTCTAATCAATAGCGATGCTCAATTATAAAATCATCTTATTGATGGTAAAACAATATAATAATAATAATAATCTTTTAGGCTGAGCTATACAACATGCCAACGTCCAATCTTGAAGTTCCAAACTCTAAAATTTGGATTCCAAATTAATATATAACCAAAATGTCATACGAAGCATGTTGATATTGTTGGCTATGGCCTAAAGAAAAGCATCACGACAGTGGTTTGCCAAATCTTCTTAAGCCTTCTTGAATGATTATTCACTCTTTGCTAACTTATAATGCATTAGTCATTACTTTTTTCTTAGCAGAGATTTTTTTTTTGTTGGTTTTGGAAGGAGGCCATTGTCCAAGTATTTAGTATCAAACGATACCATGTTAACGGTATCAAAATCCAATAAATATGAGACATATCAGTAAAAAAATAACTTAGTAACAAATGAAAAACATGTGTTAGTGGGTAGTTATTTTTGTACATATGTCTTTTGTTTATTAGATTTTGATACCGATGACATGGTATCATTTGATACAAAATACTTTTTCCCACTGATAACATATATATAGAGTTATGTGAGCACTTTAATTTTTGGGTTTTTTCTTTTGACAAAACCCTCTTATTACAGTGCCTTTCACTTTTTCTTGCTATATATGGAAGTGTTGACATGCACATGCTTTCTAGGAGTTTAGTGTCCTAAATATTTAACTTTGTCTTATGATAACTTTGTGTTTTATCTCAATATGAAATTCAGTATACATGTGTATTTCCAAATAGTGGCAAGGACTATAGCCTATAAATGAACCAATAAACCAAGTTGTTTATCTCAATGTCAATAATTTTTTAGGGAAAACTCAATATCAATATGAATACACACCAAAAAAAAAAAAAACTATTTTTTAATACATTTTCACTCAATCATTTATCAAAATGAAACTCAACTTTTTTATAAATAATAATAAAAAAATCTTTAAAATCATTTATAATTGATTTTGCATTAAATTTCATAACAATTTCCTTTCAATGTAAAAAATTAAAAAATTTCATTAAAAAATCATCTTTTTATTTTTTTTCCTCCTTTAAAATTTAGTTTTGACAATATTCTTAACTGAAAAAGTCAAATATTAGCTTTCTCCATAATATATAAATCAAATAAATATCATATTTATTATCTCATAGTATATGTCCAATATTCTTTTTTAATTAAAAAAAAAACTATTAGCATTATCAAGTATATAATTTATTTTAAAAGAAACAAACTCAAAAAAAAAAAATACTAATTTTTTTTATTTATAAATTTAAAAAAAAAATACTAAATAGCTACTCCATCTTTGCCACTCAGAACATCCACATCCGGATTTCATATCTTATCTTATTTCACTATCCTAAAAAACTACTTTATCAATTATACCATACCATTTTACAATACACCCAGCATCCCAACCTTTATTTTCCTATTCTACTCATTAAAATAATATTTCTACACAATAAAATAATATATCCCACAATTACCATCATTTACAATACAACACATTATTTATTCTTTCTCTCTCTTTTATTTTTGTTCAACAACCACAATCACCACCACCGCCGCACTACACACACCTGACACCACCACCAGCAACCCATAATCTACCATTAACACAAAAAAAAAAAAAAAAAAAAAAAAAAAACCCTAGGCAGCAAACCCACACCGCCACCCACTAACCCAAAACCCACTCCGAGTCTCCGATGGAGCCACAGACACCGTCCCCACCGTCGGCCCACCAGCCATAACTACTTCCACCACCTCCACCGTCGGCCCACCAGCCACAACCACAAACCCCAGTAGCTGAACCCAAAAAAAAAAAAAAAAAACACAATCCAACGCCAATACAGCACCACCAACACAACATTGCCATAACTAACAAACCCACAGCCACCATAAAACAAACCCACAGAACACCACAAAACAAACCCACAACCACAAATCACAAATCAAACCCACGCCACTGAAACCCACGCCGATCAAATCACAAATCAAGCCCAAACATCGAAACCACACATTGATCTCAACCTTGTGGCATCCTTGTTGCTGCGTGAGAGAGGCTGAGCATGAGAGAGGCTGAGCGTGAGATGGAGTGAAAAGTTAAATGGGGCTTGAATCACAACCAACAAACCTAAACCCAACCACCCAAACGCCAACCCAAACACCTCCAAACTATATACCCTCTGCAAATGGGGTTTTGGAATTGGGATCCACGGAGGTGATTTTTCAGAGCTCGGATCTGATGAATAAAGTTAGGGTTTTGTTCAATTTCAATAGCCTAGAAATGGGTTCTTGGCCAATCAATGACCAGAGTGAAATAATGAGTGGGTGGTGGCTTGCCATGGCCGGTGACAGTGGATCAGGCCATGGTGTGGTCATTGTGGTGGCTATGGGGTTTTGAGTCTAAAGAGAGGAGAGCAGAATGAGTGAGAGAAGGAAGATAGAGTAAAGAAAAGAAATAATGAGAGAGAGAGAGGAGAGAGAAAGTTAGTCGGACAAAAAGGATGAGAGAGACAATTAAAAAATAATTTTTAGAAATACAATTGTGCTACAGTAGCATCTTATTAATAAGATGCTACTGTAGCACAATTGTAAAAAATTTTACAATTTCGAAGGTTTACAAGTCCAAATGCTGAGTGATTTTTGGCTCCGAATGGTAAAATCTATCAAGATATGAGATATGAAAAGCTGGTTGTGGATGCTCTCAACATTATTTTCTATGCTATATTTAATATTCTTCTAACTTTTTGTCAAGTAGTAATAAATAAATAAATAAATTGGAAGGTGATGCTCTAAATGTTATTGATCCTTTGAAGAATGTAGATTCTATCCCTCACTGGAGTATCAAGAGTCTGATTATATTTTGTATTTAGCTAAATCTTTAGTAAATGTTTCTTTCTCTTTTGTAAATATAAAGGGCAATGTCCCTACTCATCTTCTTGCCCAATGGGCTACTTTTGTATCTTGGTTTGGGCCAGTTCTCATCTCCATTCTATCTTTATTTGTGGTGAAAGCTTTAGATAAAAATACTTCCAGGCCCCAAATCTTTTTGTATTCCCCTGTTTTGGGTTAAGTAGTAAAATATTTATTCAGCAAAAAAAAAAAAGGTAATAAATAAATAAAAAAATAAAACCTCAAACAAAAGTTTAAGTGGAGCGTGACAAAAGTATAGTAGCACCAAAATCTCAAAGTCTCAAACTTTTAACTTATAAATACCATAAAAACAGTAGTGTCAACACATGACCATTTTAGAATTCAGGCTTAATTATAACTTATTTTGCCTAAACTTTATAATCTTATAACATCTTATAACCATTTTTTGTGCTGCTCTTGACCTAAGGCTTGTGTGAAAGGCAATAGAATAGGAGCAATTTATCAACACAACACAATCATGCAAATCTTTTAAGACAATTAATTTTTGGCATATTGATGATGTCCATGATAAAGTGGTTTTTCAAGATCACATGATTACGATTGCTTTTAAATAATAAGTCACAGCATGATTTCCACGTAATATTAATCATACTATATCCTATACAATATGGTGCAAAAATAATCTATAAAACATGCAAGTCATCATAAGATTATTAAAAAATAACATGCAAAGTCATAAGTAGTTTATGAGTTTATCAAGGCTTTCTAAAAATAGAAAGTAGTCTATCTAATCTAAACTTGCTCGAGCGAATATGAAGGAATTATCCTAGCTTAAACTGGCTCTTCTTCTTTTTCATTACGCTTTCGTTCGTATAGAGAACATTGCGAAAATCTCCAATACCCTCTCTTCTGCTTCGACTTTTCACTCGTTATCATCAGGTAATCCTACATTCTCTCCTTTGTTTTCTTTTCTGATACTATAGGGGGTTTAGAATGTTTCAGTACTTCCAATATCTTTCATTCTAAACTCAAATCTTAGGCTTTGTGTCATGGGTTTTGCAATTTGGCAATTTTTTTTTTCTTTTTGATAGAAAGGTTATAATGGGTCATGCAATTTGTACTTAGAAAGTATTTCAAGCATTGTTGCATTAATTTATTCCCACTTTTGGTAATATTTATATTTTGATGACATGGAACTCACTAAGGCAGTGCCCTTTTGGACCCATCTTGGAAGAGTAAACCACGAATACACGACCCCACTTGCCAGACCTCGATGCCCAGACCTCATACGATGGTATCTTTTCCAAACGTCGCCTTTATCTGGAACGGGATGTCACCTTGTCTGAACTCCAATTCACTAGTATTCCTCGTGTTTTCGAGCCTTGGGGATGGATTTCATTGGCCTCCGGTTTTCCTGCACCTCCCACGAACCTTATACATGAGTTTTACTCAAACATCCATGACATAACAAAGGATGGTTCTTTTTCTGTCATGGTTAGGAATATCAGCTTTGAGGTCACTCCTGATTTAGTCTCCACGGTTTTAGGAATTCCTCGAGTCATGGAGTCACCATATCCATACACTCCTGGGACTGCACCATCCCAAACAGATATGTTGACTCTATTCTGTGGAGAACATACCATTTGGCCTCATGGGAATTTAAAGGTTAAATCTGCATCATTTATCCCTGAATATCGGTGGCTGAACCGCAGATTCTACCTTGCTTGCATCAGATTCTACCTTGCCTAAATCGTATTGAAAAAGATATTAAAGAGATTAAGGAGGGTCAGGCTAGAGCTCATTGAGACATCCCTTTCTCATGTCATAATAAAAGGGGGACTAGGTTTGGCTTTTTGGTTTCAGGGGAGTTAGGAGTTAATAATTTATTGATGTATTTATGTTCTTTGTGAACTTGCTGGTTTTTGTACCTTGTGAATTTTGATGTTTAGTTATAACAGTCTTCTTTTGTACTTAAAACATATTGTACCTTATACTCTTTGGTTCTTGTAGGTTCTGAATTGTAAATATACGTATCAATTTCTTTCAGACTTTTATTTTTTCTTGATTTGGTCTTAAAATTTGGAAGAATTTAATATTCTTTTGCTCAACTGCCACTTTTATATACTTTCATGTAACTTTTAGGTGACCATGCTGTTATTTATGTGTAATCATGAAAGTAGAGCTATTTTATGAATGATTGAATGGTGGCCAGTTCTGTAACTTATTTATTTCTTTTCATAATGTAGAAAGACAAGTTATTTTATCCCTAAATGAATAAAAATATTGGGCATTCCCTTAGAGAAAGGCACTTAAATTTTTTAAATGCATAGGGAAACAAGATTTGAGAGTGGCATGTGAATCTAATTAATTTAGTTCTCTGTTAATTATAAAATAACAATTGGAATCCTTACAGCTTTGATATTAATTATAAAGTAATATTGTATGGCTTAAGACTTTAGATGTTAAATAAATATATATTTTTTTCATTGGATCAGCTCAGTTAGGTGGTCAAGCTCGGCCTTAACCAGGTTCAAGCCTTGCATGCTCTTGACTGATGGACAGCCTGAGAATGTGAGATCATTTAAAACAGATTTATCTGCATACTTTCTATACTAGCCAAAATTGGAGGCTGACAAGGGTAATTTGATAACAGGTATTCAGGAATTTAATAAAATTTTGCAAAAAAATTGATGATCAAGGAAGAGAGATAAGCAGCAAGAAGTAAGCGAGAAATTTTTTTAAGCCAATGAATAGCTTTAGAATCAGAAGTGAAATTATATTTGTTTAATTCATGTACGTGTATATAAGCTGTATGATTTTGTAATTGTTTACAGACAAAAATGAATGCCCCTGACAATATTTGGGCTAGTGATTTAGGATGTTCAGAAGGGAAACTCTAGTTTTGACAATACTCCTAGAAAGGCATTCAAGAACTTCTTCAAGATCTTGAATGTTCAATTCCAACTTCCCGAGCCAGGTCTGTACATTATCAATAACCAGAGAGTAATCAGATTTGCTTGGCTTGTGACTGATGAGAGATTGCAATGCTTCATCTACCATCTCAAACTCATTTGCATCTGTTTCTTCACACTCACATGCCACTCTTTTGTGGTGAACTAGCTTGGAAACCAAAGACCAGCTGCTTGACTTTGATTGCAACTTTGATTTAGCAATAAAAGTCAACAGGGAGTCAGAGCCAGTTAGAGTTGCAGCTTCTAGGTCTTTTAACAGGCTAACAATGAGAATATCTTCAGTATTCTTGCAATTAAACTTATTTTTCATACCCTTCAAGACCTTCTTCATTTCCTTTTTTACTCCCTTCCTTGAGGCCAAGTATTTCTCAACCTCCCCTGAGATCTCCATTTTATTTCCTGGTCTTCTGCGCAGAGTTGATTGGAGTTCACGTGTGCATTCCTTTGTTTGCAACAAGGCATCTCTTGCCATATCACAAATATCCAAGAGCCTGAGAGATCCATCCAACATCTCATTAACCAATTTCTCACATTGCTCTTGGGCTAAGGCTTGTGTGAACGGCAATAGGAGCAATTTATCAACACAATCATGCAAATCTTGAAGGCCATTTAGCTTCTGGCATATTGACGTTGATGATGAAGAGGTTGCTTCAAGATCTCTCAATCTGCTCAATTGGTCATTGAATTCGGAAATGAGAGGGTGTGTTCTAGTGGGTAAACTGTTAGAGCGAGTGTGTTGATGGGATTTTGAGTTGAAAGCAGAGGCAGCCATGTTTTCCTTCAACAAGAAATAGGCTTTGCAGTTGAATGTAGAATTTGGTTTAGCAATTTGCAGTGGCATTCCTTCTATATATATTTTTTGAGGTTAGGGGGACATGAGGAATCTCATCCTCCTGGATTATCAATCAGTCATAACATGATTGAGATTGGGATCTGGATCTGGATCTGGATATAAACACACACTCAGCAATGTTTTTGCAATGTCTCCCTCTCACCAGTTCTCCAATTCATTAAATAAACTCTAAAATCACAGGAATATTTTCACATAAGATAATCATACATACCATATGTTGCAAAATAATCTATAAAATATGCATGACATGGGTGGTGTTGGCATACATTGAACCAGCTCTTCAACTCACTATCTCAGCAATTTTTAGCAATGTCTCCTGTAACCAGTTCTCCAACTCACATTCAATTACTTTTAAATTTAAAAATCACAATGGAATCCTCCTAAATTTAATTAAATTATATGATATAACGCAGGAAAAGAAAGGGCAATAGCCATTATATTTAGTCCTCATGCCTGCCTTCCAGGCAGGCAGTTGTCTGTACCCCTCGTGCACACATAAATATCATTAATTGGTTAGCCATTATGCTGCTTAATGATTTATGTGGTTAATCAATGTGATTGTTACATCTTTTTTGTGCCATAGGCAGACAAGATCTGGATATGTGACTTCACCATTTCTGTTCATATTGTAGAAAAATTTATACATTGGGTTGATTCAATATAAACATGGGTTGTCCCTACTGCCAGGATTTTTAATTGCACTAGTCGTAAACCCGCGCAATGCGCAGGAAAATTTGATATAATTACTTTTTATTGGAATATTATTGAATAAATATAATATAAAATGTATATTTTTAGAAAGTCAATATGTGTTATTTGAAATTATGTTTTAAATTACAACATATGAAAAAATCCCATAATATATTGCCCCTTAATTCATAAATTACATGATTACTTGCATTATATGGTAAAATAAGACCAACCCATCCATCACGGCATTGTAAAGTCATCTAAATATAATCATACAAAACCACCGTTTTGTTGATCTCGTCTCATAAACTAAAAGTATCATCTATACAACTAATAAGATCTTTAAAAGGTAACATACGACAGAGAATTCTAGTTTACTGGCCTCAACATTGAGATCAAGAATTTTTTTTTTTAGACAGTGTACATGTTCAACCAAGAGGAATCAATCAAGGAATATTTAATCACTGTCAACCATGTGAGTTTTCTCTTTAATTTTCCTGGTTTCTCACTTTTCAAAATGAAGATGACATTGGCATATACAAACTACAACAGTTGTAAAGTAGTTATGCAAAACTGTTTAATAAATTATTGTTCAAAACTTTGTACAGATAAATTCAACCTCTTGTTCCATGTGTTGTATATAATTATGGAATCTCAAAATTTATTCTCCACTTAGGCTTGCATTACAAATACCAATGACTTAATCATAGAAACCAACACTATTGAGAAGCTTATGTGGTGTACTGCTTTAGCTAGTGCTAAATGTTGTAATAGAAGTTATGCAATTTCAAAACTTGTAGAGAGACTAAAATGGAAAAATGAAAAAAAAAATTAATTCAAAAATGTTAAATGAAATAAGCATTGCATATATGAAATATTTAAGTAAATAATGAGATACCACAAAGGATGTCATTACTGGTAGGCTGTCACTTGAAATCTTGAACCCCCAAAAATTAATCTAAGGAGCTAAATATAAGGATAATTGGAATAATAATAATAAGTGCCAACAAAAATTCATAAGCTTCAATAACTAATTGAGCTTGATTGTTTCCAACAACAAAACATTTATAAATTAGTTTTAAAGGAACATTGGTTACTTCAAATCAGTTTTTTTTTTTTTTTTTTCAATAAAATCTTGCAATTCATCAACAAAAAAAAAGTTACTTTTATAGTTTGGTCTATTTTTTTTATTTTTTTATTTTTATGATTAGAAACTTTTATAGTTTTTTAGCTTTTCAAGTAATGTCTACAAAAAGTGTTTTTACGAACTATTGAACGTTGCAAACCCACATACTCACATCGAACATCTTATTTCTACTACTAACAAAGCAGGTTTTTTTCCCCTTCAATCTTATTCTTGCAATTACATGCTATTATGTATTTAAAATAAAGGAGGACCTCGAGTTAAAAAAGTACTGGAGGTAAGTCAAGCCCTACAAAAAGAGAGTGCATATGCAAATGTGACCAATAGAAACAAAAATATTAAAATCAAAACCCTCACCATAAGGAGCTATAATTCATGCAATATGTAGATGGCATTTAGGGACATAAACTTAAGAAACTTCTCCCAACCATTACATGCCAAAACATTTGAAGCTCAAAAGAGAATAGGGTGCCCAAGTTTAGAAATAGTGTTCAAAAGTATTCTCCCCATTGATTACCTGCTACCACACGTCTAAGAGAAATTTCATCAAGTATATGTCATGCAACAATAACAAAAAAAAAAGAAAAAAATTATCAACATTGCACATGGGATAAAAAAACAAATGGGTGACAATTAAAACGTTTTTATTGATACAAAAAGGAGAAAAATAATTGACAAAAAATCAAGTCTAAAGATTGATCTCTTTTTCAATATGTCTCTTTTGCTTTTGCACTGTCTAGTTATCTGGTTTTCTCAATAGATTAAATTAGATGGAGAAATGAGCAACTGAGAGCATGAGACAGAAATTAGGAGAGACAAATTGGTTACCTGGTTAATTGAAGAAGAGCAAAAAAGACCGTAGCATTACCAAGTAGGATGGTGTTTCGGCAACTTCTGCAGAAGTGTTGAAAGGGCAACTGTAATATATAAAGAAAATAAATCAATAAAGAGAGAATAGGAGTTGAGATCAAAGAATTGAAGTAGTGCTGAATTGAGGTTAAACCGGATTTAATAAGGTGGTGGGAAAGTGGGGTGATGTTATCCCTTTGTTTGATGGAGAGAGAGACCAAGGAGGATGGTTAATTGGGAATTGAAATAGTTAGCCGGTTGGGTTTAATGGAGTAAATGGGGAAGATGAGTAGGTTGCACTCAATTATTATGGAAAGGAGTTTACATATTCTATCAAAAAAAAATAAATTAAGGAAATTGAAAAATAGGAAAACATTCAATGGATAGTTGGGGATTTAAAAAGAAAAAAAAAAGGTTTGATTAATAGGAGGAGAGCATAATTTAATGCAAAAAGTATGAGAATATGTAAAGTCATGATATATTGTAAAGTCATGAGAATATGTAGCAAAACAAAAGAATTAAGACTATTTAGAATGTGTAAAGTCATGTGAATATGTAAAGTCATCATATATTTTGCATTCTTTTAAAAAAGGTAATAAATTAACCCAAAAAAAAAAAAAAAAAATAAAAAGATGACATGGATGATGATGCGGCTCAATTAGAGCGTAACAACAATAAATGTTACGTTTCAACTTTTAATAATATATAGATTAGCACACAAAATTCAAGTAAACCACGTGATTCTCAAATGGTTTTAGATGTGTATTCATCAATTTATTTTAAGACAACTGGAATATTGACAGCTCTGTCGTCTTTTTGTCCTTTCTATTTTTATGTTCAACTCCCGGAAGTGGAGGAGCTTGGTTCTTAACCAGATTCAAGCTCTGCATTCTCTAAATGCACCGTGTTATACGTTGAGCAGAAATTGGAACCCATAGGCTGGATTTATAAAATATTCTAAGGGACCAAATTTAAATTTCAATGACCCAAACCACCTCCTTCAATTAATTAATTTCACAAGTTCTTATGGATTGAGCTAGTGAGATGATCATTTACTATATTTTTGTTATCAGATTTTGAACAGTTGACTTGAGATTTTAAATTTTATGAGGTATTTTGAAAGGTCAATCTCCTAGAATTTATAAAAATTGAACCATTCATGCGCTTGAAATGAATACTCTTACAATAGAATTCAATAGTTACATGAGCTAATGTTTATCAAGGCAGTGGATTAACTATGAAGTAGAAGTTCTTATAAAAAATTAAAAAAAAAAAACTTTGAAGTAGAAGAGCAAAATGTGTGTTTTTCATTCATATATTTATACAAAAAGAGAAGGTCTATCAACTTGTACAAATTTACAGACAAAAATGGATGCCAATGATGATTTCAAGGCTACTAGTTGTGAATGTTGAGAATGGAAACTCGGGTCTTGACTAGACGCCTAGACAAACATTCAAGCACCTCTTCAACATCGTGAATGCTTGACTCCAGCTTCCCCATCTGGTTCTGCGCATTCTGAACGTGGATGGAGTAATCAGATTTGCGTGTCTTGGGACTAATGAGAGTTTGTGATGCCACATCTACCCTCTCAAATTCATTTGCATCTGTTTCTTCACCCTCACATCCTATTCTCTTGGGGTGTACCAGCTTGGAAACTACAAACCAGCTGCTTGATTTTGATTGCAGCTTTGGTCCATCTATGAAGGTCAAGAGTGATTCAAAAACCAAGATAGTTACAACCTCTAGCTCTTTTAACAAGCTAACAATGGCTAGATCTTCATTTTTCTTAGAGTTAAACTTGGTTTGCATGCCCTTTAAGGCTTTCTGCATTGCCTTTTTTACCACCTTCCTAGAGGCCAAGTATTTTTCAACCTCCCTGGCAAGCTCCATTTTACTGCCGTGTCTTCTGCGCAGGGTTGATTGAAGTTCACGTGTGCATTCCTTTGTTCGCAACAATGCATCTTTTGCAATACTACACACATCCAAGAGCCTGAGAGATCCATCCAACAGCTCATTAAACCACTTCTGATTCTGCTCTTGGGCTAAGGCTTGTGCAAAAGGCAACGGGAGCAAGTTATCAACACAGTCATTCAAATCCTGAAGGCCAATTAGTTTCTGGCTTAATGATGCTGATGATGAAGAGGTTGCTTCAGAACATCTCAATCTGCTCAACTGGTCATTGAATTCTAAAATGAGCGGGTGTTCTCTGGTGGGAAAGCTGTAAGAGCGAAAATCGTGAAGGGAGGTTTGGTTGACAGGAGAGGCAGCCATGTTTTGCTAAAACAGTAAAAGACTTCTTGCAGTTGAATGTACAATCTTGTGTAGCAATTTGCCTTGCTTTAGTTAGCAGCTTCTCAATATATATGATGGGGTCAGGTGGACATAAGGAATCACAATATTTTCAAACATCAATGAGTTGTAACATGATTTTGATCTGGATCTAGACACTCTCAGCATTGTCTATGCAGTGTCTCCCTCCTGCCAGCCTCCCAACTAAATATCCAATTATTTTAGGCCTCTTATCTTACAGGAGCATCTTTGCAGAAGATAACCATACATATTGAATTGGGAAAAGATCTGTTAAATAGGAAACACATTAGCAGTGTTGACACCATCCCTTCTAACACGACAAAGGGCAAAGCTCGTCTATCCAGTTTGGCCTGCCTGCCTTCCTGGGAACCAGAAGGCTACAGCACGACAATTACTAAATTGCTAGTGATGGTCATGGTTATATATGGCAGAATTTTTTTGTTTTGTAATATAATTTTTTCTAAATTTATTATAATTAGAAGGTGTAATTATGTTTCTACTAAATATTGTTATATTATAGTTGCACACATTGCATGATACTTTGTATGGTGAATGATAAATTAACAATTCATATAATATACATGCTTAAAAGGAAGATGGTACAGACTTGATCCAATCTTAAATTCATTGTTGTCCCTTTTGTCTCTTTCTCTCTATATGCAGATTTTTTAAAGTAGAGAGAAACTTTAATTATATCTCCCCTTTTTTTTTTATGCCCAGCTACTTCGTTGGTTTTTTGTAGTCATTCTTGGAACAGCTTCATATATTTAGAGAACTGACTTTTTATTGGGGAGTTCAAACCTTTGGGAGGCTCTAATGGAGGCCGATATCTTCCAATCATTAACACTTTTTTGATACAATAGTTTGATCAGATACAATAATTTGATCAGGATCAGGCCATCTTCCCTGTTCTGGATTTTATTAGCAGTTGTAAGGATAAGTACAAGCGCTCTATAAACAAAATGGCAACTTATTGATTTTCTAGTCCTTACTAGCCATTGGTGCAATCAAAAAATATTTTGAACAATTTTTTGAAGTTAAGAGGTCGAATCACATTATTCTCATAATGGGTGCAGTTCCATGTTCAATAGCAGTTTTTCAAGTTTGTTAATTCTTGCAAATAAAACTTGTTTACTAAAAAACTAATAGCATCATTTCCAAAAATATCCACTTGTCTTTTGAAGATCTGGAGTTGAGCTAAAAATAAAGAACTCTACTATATGTTCACTAGGGGTATCCATGGGTCAGTTCGGGTCGGGTTTGTGCCCAACTTGCTACTGACCTGACTGGTTCGAGTTAAGGATTTTCAAACCTGTCGCCGACCAGCGAGGCTATCACTGATGGAGGTTAGGTTGGTCCAAACTGGCATTTGTAGAGCAATGACAGAAACTACCTAAATCCGGCAAGTCCTCATCGGATTTATTGAGATCTTGCCAAATCCGGCGAGATATCCACCAAATTTGGTGGAGATCTCACCAAATCTGGTGATATCTCACCAAATCCGATGAAAATCTTGTTGGATTTGGTGGATTTCGAGTAAATCTTCATTGTAAAACTTCAAATATCGTCGGTTTTTATAAATTTCGTCAAAAAACCTTCGAATATTGCCAGATTTTTTTGATTTCAGGTGGGTCGAGTTTTAGGAGAGGAAACCTGCCAACCGACTCAAAGGTGTTGGATTCTATGGGTGGGGACCTACCGCCAATCGCCTTAGTGGTCGGTTTAGACGGTTGGTGGCTCGGGTTCACGCAGGTGGGTTGGGTTCTCGGGTGGGGTGGACACCCCTAATATTCACTAAACCAAGAATTTATTTCTTATGATTGAGTTTTTTTGGCGTAAATGTACTTTTAGACCATACATTTTAATTTTACCACTTTTAATCCCTAAACCAATTAACGCGTGTTATTTTCGTCATTTCCGTTAGTCAACTGATGGAAATAGCTGAAGTGGCAGCCAAATGAATTAAAATATTATAAAAATGCCACATCACCCATGACACATTAGCATATAAATTTAAAAAATTAATTTATTAATTTTAACTAAATAAAAAATTAAAAACAGAATTAAAAACCAAAATTCACATGAATTAAGATCTAAAAGTTTATTGAACAAGAACACCAACCAAAAAATTTTAAAACCCAAAAAATTAACATAAGATCCAAACTTGAACACTATTCTCAAACCGGCCACACACTTTCATCTGAAACTCAAACTCTATTCTCTCATCTCAAACTTGAACTACACGGCCACACACTATTCTCTCATCTCAAACTCTCTCTTCCATCTCAAACTCTCTCCTCTCATGGCTCATACTCGAGCTCTCTTTCCTCCCACATAGATCTAATCCGAGTAAAGAAATGTAAAGTAGAATCAAATTGAAGAAAAAGAAGTTGAAAACGGAAGAGAGCGAGGGATCTAGAAGAATCGCACCTGCATATTGCACTTGACGAGATCGAGAGGAGTGACGGCCATGTGAGTGAGACCACAGCTGAGAATACCGCCGATGGTATAGGCGGCGTAGAAGGCCAACGAGTACATCTCGATCTTGTCGGGCTTGCTCAGCACCGAAACCAATGACAAGTAGATCTGAATATCCCTCTTCTGGGTTTTGATCATGGAGGCTTCAGTGCTTGGTGGGCAGCATGGATCGGAGAAAACGATGGGCAACACGGCATCTGCCCCTTGTGTGTGTTGTGAAACTCAGATCGATGGTGGTGGCTGTGGTTTCCTTCCTCACCATTCACCACTACTAGCCACCATCAAGGTAGCCTCCTTGATCTCTCCTTCTATTTATTCTTTTCTTGGACTCACCCACTCAGTGCCTCTTTCTTTGATCCGTGATAGTGTAGGGGGTTTGGGTTGTTCAATGGTTCAAAATATGTTTAAGTTGTGGTTGAAATTTGATTGTAGGATTTGGTGGTGATGGATCTAGTAATGGTGGTGCTGGAGGTCATTCGGGTTTGGTGCTGGTGGATATGGGTTAGTGTGGCGGATTGTAGTGGTGTTCATTGGGTTTGATGGTTTATGTTTTGATTTTTGTGGAAGAACACAGCACCCATTTTTTATTTAATTTACAATTAATTTTTGGTGGAAGAATGTATACAAATTTTGGAATAGAAATTCTTTGAGTACTATTCTTGTTATCTGGGTTTATGTTCTTATGATCTAGGATCGTGTTCCTATGTTCTTATGATCTGGGTTCATGTTCTTGTGTTCTTATGATCTTGGTTCATGTTCTTGTGTTCCTGTGATCTGGGTTCATCTTTTTGTTTATTTTTATTCAAATCTGATGTATTTTTATGTTTTAAATTTTGTTTTTATGTTTTTTAAATTTTTTTAAAATTAATAAATTATTATTTTAAATTTATATGCTGATGTGTCATGGGTGATGTGGCATTTTTATAATATTTTAATTTCTCCGACTGCCACTTTAGCTATTTCGATTGGTTGACTGACGAAAAGGACAAAAATAACATGCGTTAATTGGTTTAGGAACTAAAAGTGGTAAAATTAAAATGTATGGACTAAAATGAAAAAAAGCCAAAATGTAGGGACTAAAAGTGCATTTACGCCAAATTTTTTAGTAGCATAAAAAAAAAAAAAACAGTTAATAACAATGCTCAATTGTAAATTTATCTTGTTACATGCACTTACTTTCTAGTAGGGGTATGCAACCAACTCGCCAAAATTGATTCAATTCAACCCAACTCGCCGAGTTTTGTCTATTTTTTGGATTGGTTGGTTGGGTTGGATTGTGAATTTATTTTTACTGTGGGTCAGGTTCGGTTCAAGCCATAAGATTTACAAATCTGCCTAATTCAGTACAACCCACCTATATTTAATATATATTAAAAAATATATAAAAAAAAGTTTATTATTTACTCTTTTGCCCCTCTTCCTAAATAAAATCCAAACTCTAAGTTCTCCTTATATAGTTTGTGTTAGTTTGGTGGCATGATTAGGATTATTTGGTTATAAATTTGCTCTTATTTGTGGTGGTATTGTTCAAATGCTCAATTTAATAATAATAATAATAATAATAATAATAGTGATATTATTTAAAAAAAAAAAACTGTCCAACCTGATCCAACTTGATCTCTATGATGCGTTGTGTTGGGTTGGGTTAGATTTTGCTAACCCACCATGGTGGGTTGGGTTAAAAATACCCCTTAACCTGATCCAACTCGACTCATACACACTTCCACTTTCTTGGAGTTAGGGTATTAAGGCTGTGTTTGTTTTGACAAAAATTGATTTTTGGAAAATATTTTCCTTATCTATGGGTGCTTTGGGGTGTCTAAAAGTGTTGGTCAACCAAAATTTGTTTTTGGTTAACTATAAAATAAAGGCACTTCTAGTGTAAATTCTTTTACACTTTCATTTGAGGTCATTTCATTTTTTGTATCACCCAAAACTGATCAACAAAACCTCCACACTCTACCCCCAACCACCATCTAGCACTAATGTCCTCGGTTTTCGGTCGACAACCACCACTGATCATCAATCACAGTTTTTTTTTAAATTTATTTAACGATTTTTTTGATACCTAAAATTCTCTTTTTTTTATTATATACTAGTCGCAGTATGATTCAGATTCTTACGCAAGAAAATCATATATCATATCCAATATAATTCAAAATAATCAATAAGATATGCCAGACATAAGTAGTCCATCTAGGCTTCCCAAAAATAGAAAAGTAGTCTATCCAAAAGTCCAAACTCGTTTCTCAAAAAAAAAAAAAAAGTCCAAACTCGGTCAAGCGTATATAAATGCTAGTTCAAAACGGCTCCTCTTCTTTTCTTTTACACTTTCGCTCGAAGTAAACCTTGCGACTTTCCAAAGTGTTTTTTTGAATTTTGGGGAGAAATCTCCAGTCCCCACTTTTCTGCTACGGTTTTTCACTCAAAATCAGCAGGTAATCTTGCTTTCTCTCCTTTGTTTTTCCTATTTTTTATTTATTTTTTTTATTTTTAGGATTTAGAGTGTTTCAGTACTACAAATTTCTTTCATTCGAAGCTCAAATCTTAGACTTTCTGTTATGGGTCATGCATTTTGTACTTAAAGATAGTATCTTATCATTCAATGTGGGATTTTTTTTTTTCAAGCATTGTTGCATTCATTTATTCTCACTTTTGGTATTTTTTTTTTTTTATCTTTCATGTCATGGAACTCAATAAGGCAGTGTCATTTGGACCCACCCTGAAGAGTAAACCACGAATACACAACTCCATCTGCAGAATCCTGAATGTAATCCAAGAAAACTTCTAGTTCCCACTTTTGGTAATAGACAACAAGTATTTGACAAAATGCTAAACTCATGTGTGTTGAGCTTCGAGTATAGCGACCCTGCATTGTCACATCTAGCTCATGTTATATGACATTGACTGATCGCAGGTGAATTATGGCCCCTGGCCGTACGTGTACTGAATCTGCATCCAGTGACTTTGATGAGTGTCGTTTCCATGACCTCGATGCCCAGACCTCATACCATGGTTTCTTTTCCAAACGTCGCCTTTATTTGGAACGTGATGTCACCTTGTCTGGACTCCAATTCACTTGTATTCCTCGTGTTTTCGAGTCCCGTGGATGGATTTCATTGGCCTCTGGTTTTCCTGCACCGCCCACGAACCTTATACATGAGTTTTACTCAAACATCCATGACATAAAAGAGGATGGTTCTTTTTCTGTCATGGTTCGGAATATCAGCTTTGAGGTCACTCCTAATTTAGTCTCCGCAGTTTTAGGAATTCCTCGAGTCCTGGAATCTCCATATCCATACACTGCTGAAACAGCACCATCCCAAACAGATATGTTGAATCTATTCTGTGGAGAACATACCATTTGGCCTAATGGGATTTCCGAGGTTAAATCTGCATCATTTATCCCTGAATATCAGTGGCTGAACCGTATCATGTGCACCAACCTCTTTCCTATTGCTCACTTGCATACACTCAATGTACCTAGGGCTCAATTGTTGCATGCCCTCATCATTGATGTACCCATTGACATTTGTAGACATATTTGTCAAGTGATCATTGATGCCTTTGAGTCTAACTCATCAAGTACTGTACTCCCCTTACCTTGCATCATTACTCAACTCATTGAAGCCCAAAAGGTTTCTATTTGTGCTCAAGATGTACGGGAAAAACCCTTATTTGCCTTTGGGAGTCGTACACTTCACCTCAGCTCATCTCATATGAAACGTGCAAGGGACAATGATTTTGATTACGATGATGACTTGAATCGAGAAATTGATGAGATTGCTAATGCTGTTCCTGCTGAGTCCAGGCCGTCTACTTTTGGTGCTCAGGCTGCTCATGCAAAGCCCTTATCTAAATGTGCAAGGCAATCTTTTTCTGATTCCGATGATGACTTAAATCGAGAGATTGATGTGATTGCTGATGTTGTTGCTGCTGAGTCCAAACCGTCTGCACCTGGTGCTCAGGCTGCTCTAGGAAAGCCCTTATCTGCGGCTGGGAGTAATACACTTCAGCTCAGTTCATCTCATGTAAAACTTTCAAACCACATTGTCTATGATTCCAATGATGACTTAGATAAAGATATTGATGAGAATGCAGATGCTGTGGCTGCTGAGTCTAGACCATCTACTTCCAGTGCTGCACAACCTACGTTATCTAATATGATGAATCTCTTGCATCAGATTCTACCTCGCCTGAATTGTATTGAACAAGATATTAGAGAGATTAAGGAGTGTCTAGCTAGAGCTCACTGAGACTTCCCTTTCTCATTTTGTAACAAAAAGGGTAGTAGGTTTGGCTTTTAGGTTTCTGTGGAGTTAGGAGGTTGATAATTTAGTGATGTACTAGTGTTCTTTGTGAACTTGCTGGTTTTTGTACCTTGTGAACTTTGATGTTTAGTTATAACAGTCTGTTTTTGTACTTAAAACAGACTGTACCTTATACTTCTTGCTTCCTGTAGGTACTTATTATTGTAAATACACATATCAAATTTTGTCCATACTTTTCTTTTTTTTATTTGGTCTTAAAATTCCGAAGAATTTAATATTCTTTTTCCCAACTGCCACTTTTATTTACTTTCATGTAACTTTCAAGTGACGATGCTATTATTTACAAGTAATCATGCAAGCAGAGCAATTTTGATCAATGATTGAAATGGTGGCATGCTATGTAACATATTTATTTCTTTTCATAATGTAAGAAAAAAATTATTCAATCCCTAAATAAATTAAAATATTGGGTTGCCCCTCAGAGAAAGGAATTCAAGATTTTTAAATTAGGGAACAAGAATTGAGATTGACATGTAAATCAATCAACTTCCCAAAGACAATCAGAATCCTTACAGCTTTGATATCAATTCTGAATTAATATTGTTTGGCTTAAGCCTTTCCGTCTTTACTGGTTAAATAATAATTTTTTTTTCATTGAGTCAACTCTGTTAGGTGGTCAAGCTTAGCCTTAACCAGGTTCAAGCATTGCATGCTCTCGACTGTTGGGCAGCCTGAGAATGTGATATCATTTAAAACAGATTTATCTGCATATTTTCTATCCAAAATTGGAGGCTGACAAGGGTATTTTGATATCAAGCATACAAGAGTTAAATAAAATCTTGTACTAAAAATTGATGATCTAGGAAGTGAGATAAGCAGCAAGAAATAAGTGAGAAATTTTTAAGGCAATGAATAGCTTTAGAATCAGAAGTGAAAATATATTTGTCTCATTCATGTACAAGTATATAAGCTGTTTGATTTTGTAATTCTTTACAGACAAAAATGAATGCCCATGAAAATTTTTGGGCTAGTGGTTGAGCATGTTTAGAAGGGAAACTCTAGTTTTGACAATACTCCTAGAAAGGCATTCAAGCACCTCTTCAAGATCTTGAATGTTTAATTCCAACTTCCTAAGCCAGGTCTGCACATTACCATTAGGCAAAGAGTATTTGCTTGGCTTGTGACTGATGAGAGATTGCAATGCTACATCTACCATCTCAAACTCATTTGCATCTGTCTCTTCACACTCACATGCCACTCTTTTGTGGTGAACTAGCTTGGAAACCAAAGACCAGCTGCTTGACTTTGATTTAGCAATAAAAGTCAGCAGGGATTCAAAGCCAATTAGAGCTGCAGCTTCAAGGTCTTTTAACAGGCTAATAATGAGAATATATTCAGTGTTGTAATTAATCTTAGTTTGCATGCCCTTTAAGATCTTCTTCATTGACTTTTTTACTCCCTTCCTTGATGCCACGTATTTCTCAACCTCCCTCGTGATCTCCATTTTATTGTCTAGTCTTCTGCGCAGAGTTGATTGGAGTTCACGTGTGCATTCCTTTGTTTGCAACAAGGCATCTCTTGCCATATCACAAACATCCAAGAGCCTGAGAGATCCATCCAACATCTCATTAACCAATTTCTCACACTGCTCTTGGGCTAAGGCTTGTGTGAACGGCAATAGGAGCAATTTATCAACACAATCATGCAAATCTTGAAGGCCATTTAGCTTCTGGCATATTGACGTTGATGATGAAGAGGTTGCTTCAAGTTCTCTCAATCTGCTCAATTGGTCAAGGAATTCTGAAATGAGAGGGTGTGTTCTAGTGGGTAAGCTGTTAGAGCGAGTGTGTTGATGGGATTTTGAGTTGAATGTAGAGGCAGCCATGTTTTCCTTCAACAAGAATAGGCCTTGCAGTTGAATGTACAATTTGGTTTCGCAATTTGCAGTGTCATCCCTTCAATATATATTCTTTGAGGTTAGGGGGACATGAAGAATCTCGTCCTCCTGGAATATCAATTAGTCATAACATGATTGAGATTGGGATCTGGATCTGGATCTGGATATAAACACACCCTCAGCAATGTTTTTGCAATGTCTCCCTCTAACCAGTTCTCCAACTCATTAAATAAATTCTAAAATCATATATCACTACAAAAAAATAGGCCTATGGCCGCGGCTAAAAAACGCGGCTACTGGTCTAAAAATCGCGGCCATAGGCTATAGCCGCGTTTTTTTTAGCCGCGGTTTTCACCGCAGCCTAAAAAGCGCGACTATAGCCCACAGAGGGTCTATGGCCGCGTTTTATGACCGCGGCCTAAGCACTGGTGCTATGGCCGCGTTTTATACGCGGCTTTAGCCCCCGCCATATGGCCGCGTTTTAACCGCGGCTGTAGAGTGGCACATAAGGCCGCGATTTAAGCGCGGCTTGAGGGTTAGTCCTATGGCCGCGGTTAAAACGCGGCCTAAGAGCCATCTTCAGGCCGCGTTTAAAACGCGGCCAAATGCCCACTCTTTAGGCCGCGCTCAAAACGCGGCCCAAAGTCCACCCTTTAGGCCGCGTTTTGAGCGCGGCCTAAGGCCCAGCCCGAAGTGGCAACACAATTCTATAGCCGCGTTTTTAAACGCGGCTATAGGTTTTGTTTTGTTTTTTTTTTAATTTCCTATTTTTAGGCCAGCTGACGCATGCAAATACAAAACGCAGCCATAATTTTGTCAAACGCTACCAAAAGAACCTGTCACACACACAATTTTCAAATTTACTCCTGTCACACACACAATTAACCAAATTTTCTCAAACCTGTCACAATTGTAATTTTCAATACAACAACAACAACATACACATGCTAGTTCTAATTGTAATTTTCAATACAACACCAACAACATCATCAAGTTCAATACATGACTATCATCATCAAGTTCAATACAACACCAACATTGACTATCTCATCAAGTTCAATACACCACATGTGAAATCAACAAAAAAGCTAGTAGCATCCACAGTAGCACTGTGAAATCAACAAAAAAGCTAGTAGCATCCACAGTAGCACTGTGAAATCAACAAAAAAGCTAGTAGCATCCACAGTAGCACTGTGAAATCAACAAAAAAGCTAGTAGCATCCATAGTGTCCCGGGAGCCTCGGCGTTGAACCTATGCAAGGAAATAGTTCTTGAGCACATCTCCCATTCATCCTTAGACTACCATGCATAAAATATATAATTAGAACTAGCAATTTGTCAATTTCTAAAACTAGAAATGGTCAGTTTCTCACCCATCATTATATAATCAAAAAATGAAAAATGTGATCAAAATGAAACACTTACTACGTAGCCGCAACCAAGAAAGCGAGCAAACTTGTTTCCTACGTAACACACTGCAAACAAAAACGTGTATAGAACTTGGTTGTTGAGAAAATGTCTACAAGAAAAAATTATTAAATTTGTTACAGCTGTATGTGTTACACTAACTCAAATAATATTTATTGAACTGGAATTGCTAACTAGTTATTCTCAATAACTGAAGAAAGTCTATAAAGGGTCCATATCATATACATATGACTGTGTTTTTCAAGTTTTACTGAGTATAAGGTAAAATCTTATAAAAAGGCCTGATTCTCAACAAACAAACAAAAAAAATCTCTATAAAAAGGCTTAACTCGCCACATGTTTAGTCAACCATAAGGAATTAAAGTTTGTCCAAATCAAAGGTTAGCGCTATCCATAAAGATTTTAATTTCTTTCCTTTTTAGTTATATTGCATATTCTTCTCTTCTCAAAAAAGAAAAAAAAAGTTAAATTAAATATTTTAGATTCATTTTAAAGCATAAAAGAATTTCCTCAAGAAAAAAACATAAAAGAAGATTTTGAAAAATGATAAAAGGTAAAGGACTTAACAAACATACAACTTCAAAGTTTTTAGGGAAAATCAACAATTAACATTAGGTGTATGTATTTATACTCAAAGAAACGCACGGTAAGAGAATGTTTAATTTAATTTAATCTTAATTTTATTATTCTAAGATCATCTTTCTCAATTGATACAAGTTTATTTTATTTTCCTTTGTTGTGCTGGATTTGTAACTACATCATAAAATATGGCATTGTTTCAAAGAATTTCAATGTTGCTTTCCATTTACATTTTTGCTTTAGCAACAAGGCAGAACGTATATAGTTAATGGAATTACAAAAGACAGTTTCAGTAATGTATGTGGTAGGAGTGCAGTGCCTTTCTATTGCAAATTTTCCGGTAGGAATATTCTACAGCCCCTTGACACTTTGGGTTATGGTAGTTCTTTCATGATGTCTAGAAATATAGATGCAAATGATATTGGACAAGTTGGGAGATTAATGTAGTGCTGTGCTGCATGTCAAGCCAGTGCTTTGACTCATATTTTTGATATCTCAAATGCTTCAGACCCAAATGAGAATGCTAGAGAAGCATATGGATATTGTGCTAGTAAGTACCATTACATTCTATATCAAAAGTTAGGACAGGCCTATGTACATTTTCGATTGCAAAGATACGGATGCTAAACTTGATTTGCAAACAGCCTTATATTCTCAAAATTTTGACTAGCATTCTTACCAACCGCCATAATCATCCACCACACTTTGTATCAAAATTAGTAAATTTTCTGATTTATCTATCATACCATGCCCATATCTGATCAGAGGACATAACCCGCAAAAAAAAAAAAAAAATTCAAAGATACATTTTTTTTTTTTTTTTTTTTTTATAAAAAACCATCCAAATATATAGCTCATGAAATAAGACCATACCTGGCTTATCTACATTTCCATTGACATAAGCCCAAACCCACACCTCAGGATCGTTTACCTCAACTTTTCTCCTTCAATATATTCTCCATATATATTATATATACATATAAATCTACAGAGAGAGATGAAATGTGTTTAGTTAACATGATTACCATAAAACAACCTCAACAATGTTAACATCATACTTTTCTCCTTTAATATCTTCTCCATATATATCATATATACATATAAATCTACTTAGAGAGATGAACTGGGTTTAGTTAACATGATTGCCATATTGTTTGCAATTTGGGCAAAACTTATAGGCCCTGACCTTGCTATGTCTTTCTGAAACGAACAACTTCTCTTGTTGTTATTAACTAATGTCTACAAACACATTCCCACCAACAAATTAAAACGAAACAATTAGTTACATAAACTGTACTCGGTAAATTCAAATACCCCATGATATGAATATTTTAAATAAAAAATAATAGAGCAAGAAAATGGTTGAACCTCCGTCTTTGGATCAAACCAATAGTCAACTAGATCCGCAAACTGCTGCGGCTCAGCCCATGCTGGTATTTTTGCAAGTACTTCTCCTTTGGTTGCACCTTCTGTGTACAATTTCTTTTTCAACTTGGTCCGTCGGTTCCTCCTCAGTTCCCCTAGTAGGTGCATTGCCCACGACATTTGATTAGCTGGAGGGAGAACTTCTGGGTTAATATCCCACTTTTTCTGAAATGCAAAAACTGAGTTAGCATAGTGCAATAGTTCACCCTACTAAACATGCCATGTAGCAGACATTCAGTTGTACATAACAATTAAATGTAGCGTAATATAGCTATAGATTGAACAAAGTCTAAATTTCTAAGAAAAATGAAATAGATGGTTAACTCTCATTTAATTAAACAAAAACCTAAAGAGTTGTCCTACTTCCTATTTCCTAATGATACCCACTAGAAGGTGCTCTGTGACATAAATCTAATTGCTATGACCACGACGTTTTGTAGTGATGTGACCACCACACATCCATCGGGTTGAAACAGTATATTTTGTGTACTTATTTTAAGGAGTGTGCCTCTAATAAGCATGTGATTTCTTTGTTTGTGAGAGCCAATCTCCATAAGTTGAGTACATAAAATTGTGATCGACAATATTGCTATTGTTGCTACCATTTTTTCAATTTTTTTTTATAAGTAACATTTTCTCAATTGGGTCATGCATTGCAGGGTTTACAAATTACAACAACATGAATCAGTTCTATCAAATTTAGAAGTCCATACATCAAGGGGCCAATTTTAGTAACTCATAACCAAGTTGTGTATGGTAGACATTGCTGTAACCACCAAATTGTTTAAACAATGATGGCAGACATTGTTTCTTAGAAATGATACCAACACAATAGATTATACAGAACAATAATGAATTCTACTAATAGACTTGAAAACAGTCTTAGGTTATCCATTTGGGGACTAATTTAGCCACCTTAGGCAAATTAAAATAAAAAATAAAAAAATAAAAACAACTAGATAGCTTGATAGACACATACAACTTAGGTTATGAAAAAAACAACTTGTGTTGAACATATCTTGAATCTAAATATTGTTTATGGTTAAGACCATTTTGTATCTACTTGGACTTCTCCAAGGGACAACTTCCTCCACAATTTTGGGATTTGTTTATCTAAGGTTCCTTGTTAAAATAAGCACATGATGTAGATTAAGGAAATGCCTAACTCTCTTCCTTATAAGACCAAGTCCCACATGCATATAAATACTGTTTCTTTTATTTATATTGCGTATACGTTAGATTCCTTGGTTCACTTTCAATGGCTTTATGTCTACCATGCCACTGTTTCTACATGTGGAAGCTGACTTTGCAGACAGCCCCGTCCCAAGTGGTAGGTTTATTGCCTCGAAATGTAGCAAAAGTGAAGCCCCTTCCATTTTTGTTTTGTAGTTATTTGTCTTGGAAGTAACAAGGACATACTGTCCTTGCCTCCTTCATGTGAGGCATATTATTAGGAGAAATACAATCTAGAGTAACAGACATCCACGAATTGACCAAACAAGTTTATGGAAATTCCACATAGAGCTTAATACTATAAAGGCCGGCTTAATTGATTATGTTCCTCTAAATCCAATACCTTTTATTTATTTATTTATTTATTTTTATTTTATAAAAATCTAAATTGAATCTTTCTTAATCTTATCCCACTTATTGTAAGGAAGAAATTTTTGTTTTTTATTATTTATTTTCGGAGTTGCAAGTGAACAAGTCAAACATCTCTTCTCAAGTTAAGTGGCAAAGATTAGAAAGAGGACTATATTTGGTTGATATGGAGAGATTAATTGGCTATAACCCATGTGGCATGAGAAGTTGTGCAACTACAACTTAGAGAGGGCTGATAGTGTAGTAAGCAAAATACAAATTTATTGTTTTTGTCATAGCATGTGCAGGTGTTCCCCAACTATGTGTGGCTTTCGGTTAGATGTAATGTGGGTGTTTATGTAGCCGTCCGAGTGTCTCACTTTATTAGCAAAGCCCAAGCACATTTAGTTTGTCTTATTGATTGACCAAGACCACCTCTTATTGTAGTTAGTTATTGTGCAGCAAGTTTTAAATCCTAGTATAGCTATACACAATTAAAAATGCAACTGAAGTCTAGACTTAATAGTAATGAGTACTTATCATGAAATAGACACCAAAAGTTTTAAATCCTATTGAATCTATGCAAGACATAAATATATATATATATATATATATTGACATGTGATCGGCAAGTGCACATCTGATTTTACATGCTTTATTAAACTTCATTGATAAATGTACATGTGAGTTGTAGTTAACTCAATTTGTAAAATTTGTTTCCCAAAAAAAAAAAAAAAAAAAACCAAAAATGATGTTTTGACTTAATAGTCATGTTATTGATAAATGTTAATTCCTATAATATTTATAAAAAAAAGATACCAATCATGCTTGTTTTTCACATGGATTTTCCCCATTGTGTTACAATGGGAAAATAAACAGATGTGTTACAACTTGACAGACTATGATGAATAGAACTAAAACTTAAATAGTTCAACACTAAAGTCATGACGAAATGATTTATATATTCCACTTAAATGCGTCACTACGGTAGAATTCGGCATGTTTCATAGTGCATTGCGCATATGAGGGCATATATATATGGTTCAGCTAACTCACAAATATGTCAAAGACAAAAACAAACAAAGTACGCCAATACCTGAATCTCTGTCCATGCATTTGCTTTGCACTCAGGAGGGACATGCGCCCAATTCAAAGGCATAAGTGGGCAGTAGACATGGCAGATGCAAAAAGTACCCAACCACCGTACGAATGTCTGTCTGCTCTCCCCAAGCGGTTGGAATGATGCATTTAACGGCAACTGAATTTTTTTATCTGGTGGAAGGGCCCATATTTTTCGCATTAGCGTATTCCCCCGCTTTTTTGTCCCATTACTGGAGCCGGGGGTTGCTTGACCCAAATTTTCTGCCCTCACATTGCTGGTTTCTTGGGTTTCTTGAACCAAACTTTCTGCATATAGTAAACTGGCATTAGGAATGAAATTTCGAAGTTCACAATTAGACAGAAGTTACTGTATATAGCTCAAGTGCACACTCTTAACATGATAGTGATGTTCATCAATAATGGCATTATTATACTTGCTTTTTAGCTTTACTTTTTTTCCTCATTCGTTTCCTTACTTTAATAATAAGTCGTTCATATTTTCATGAATTTCAAAGAAGCAATGGGCAGCCTTGCATTGTTATCTCAAGAACATAATACATTGCATGTTTCCAATCAGCTAAGTATACTAATTTTAAAATCCGGCTAATACGAGATAGGGCGAATAGTAACTCTTTTTTCTTTGTCCTTTTTCTTTTTTTGAAAATGAGGGAGATTATATTCTCTATAGTTAGTTAATACTAATTGAAATTACTCATATGAGTCATTCATAGATGCATCTATAAATTATTCAATTACGATAAAGTTTTTGACATAAACGAACAATGGTAATAATTGAGTAAAATTTCCTTACTAAAAATTCATAATTTCCGTAGACACATAATTTATTTTAATATGTATTGCTTTTTCATAGTATTTCTAAATTAGCCTAAGACTTCACACATAGACATCGTTTTCAGTTCTTCTATGGCTACAAGTACTCAAACAATGTTATGAAAATATGGTTCTAAATTTGTCATACTGTACAAATTACATACATTAGATGCTATCCTTAGCTAGCCCAAATACTACTACACTTTCCACCTATGAAACTCTATTAAAGTTTCAAGTACCTCACACAAATCTAGAATTTAAAGCTTACTTTCATATACATCATCTAAGTTTGTCATTCAATTCAGTCTTCTAATGTCTACGATCTTTTTAAGTTAATACAATAAAGTTTACGTGTATTCTATGTAATTCTTTAATAAGTTTGTCAAAATGACATGGTATCAGTAGGTGTCCTTCAAGAGTATTATGTTGAAAATGCAAAAGTGCTACGTTTATATCATTTTCGGACACTTGATGCCTAATTCTATGAAGATAAGTGGACGAATTAACCAAACATTACATTTCAAAACACATACTACCTTGAGAAGGGGGTTGGGTCTCATCATCATCACTTGCATCCCCTAGTGCGTGGTCACCTGCAAAGGCAACCCATAGATCCTCCTCCACACGGTCTCGTGAACGCGAGGATCCATCACCAACCTCAATAACCGTCAATGGAAAGTCCCTTCGCAGTCCTGCAGCCAACAACGGAAAAATTATGCATGCAGTAGTAAATATCAAATATTACATTAACAATCAACGTGTAAACTACCTGGGGGTGTTGTACCAGCATCAGGAGCATCCGCTCGTGCGTGCGGTGTAGTATGGGCGGCTTCCAAGTTCTCCTCCCCCCGTTGTTGTGAACGTGCGGGTCCTGCGCCAACGTCTATAAGCGGCAATCGACGTTTCTTCCCCATTCCTGCGTCCACAAACTTTACCACACAGAGAAAATGTTAATTATAGAATACAAAAACTTGCATACGATGTAATTGAAAAAGACAAAGTAAAATAACTCATTCTTGGTTCTGACACTATATACAAGCATACATCCAATTGTAACAGCTTTTGTTAGCCAAACACCACAACAACGACAAATTGAAACCCTAACACATGACGAAGTTATATCTAAGTTGATAAGAAATGAAATCACAGATACAATAGGTAGCAAAGTTTAGAAGGAATTCAATGCATTATAAGTACAAATTCTAGGGAATACCAATATTAAAAGGAATTAACATATTCATCACATACTAGATAGATGCATTTCAACTAATTCATAAATCGATACACCACTAAACTATTACCCTACTCATCGTCAGTGTACTCGTCCTCGTTCTCATCTTCATTGTCGGACTCATCATCAATAAAATCACACTTGTCTAAGTTGTTTACTTCATGACGATCTCTTTCAGCAATGATAGAGGCATCAATTGTCATTCCCTCTATATCATCCCGAGCCCAACTAAGGTTCTGATTCACAACCTCATTATTGCTTATATTATACGGAACATTCTCAGAGAAACTATATGTGTCATCCTCATCACGTTGGGGACCAATACCAGCATCAAATACATCCCTAGCTTTAGTTTTAACAACAACATACCAATCCTTCTGCCTTTTATCTTCCACATAAAAAACTTGTGTAGCTTGAGATGCCAACACATATGGTTCATCAATTATGTTATCCCCACCATGTATGAAGTGTGTAAAGTTCACCATAGGAAACCCAAATTCATCAGTCCTATATCCTCTTCTCTTTTGGTCATCAACCCATTTACACTTGAATAACACATGTTTTATAGTGTCAGAATAGTTCAACTCGATTATATCATGTAAAACACCATAGAACGTCCTACCACCCTCAGTAACGACACTAACTCCACTATTCTGCGTTTTCTTGTTTGACTCATCATTTACACTCCTAAACTTTAAGCCATTAATGACATAATACTTCAGCCGCTTTACATAAATATATGGCCCTTTGGACAATGCAACAAGGGTATCACTAACTCCTTCCCTTTCCCTATCAGCAGTAGTCAACGACATCACCTAACATATCCAAACATAATTATTCACATCAGTACAAGTACTCATAGGTAGGATAGTGTTACAAATTTGAGAAGTCAAAAAGTTCATACGTACGTGACCCCTAAACCAACTGCAAAACTTCTCCATGTGGTGCTTATATATAACGGCCTCGGGAACATTACGATTGTGGCCTTTTCGGAGTTCGTCCTTTATCAAACTTTCGTGCAGCCTGCGCATGCAATTCTATTAGGCTTAATAGAGCAAACGTACATTGAATTGACGTGCAATCATAGTTGTATACGTAGTACTTACTGACGAAAGTGGTTGATGTTTTCGGAATTGAATAAAATGTAGCGATGGGCTTGGGTCCACTCTCGATTGTTTAGTGTCACGATTGAAACCACCCCTGTTGACTCCTCAATCGTCCTGCGAGGTCGATTGAATATAGTTTCCACTCCTTCCATATACCGTGAACAAAATGTTAAGCACTCTTCCACTATGTATCCTTCAGCAATAGACCCTTCCGGAGCAGCTCTATTTCGTACGTACGACTTAAGGCGTGACAGGTACCTATAGATGAATGATAAGATTAATGATTGGCAAGGGTAATCTGAACGTGCACATAGAACTCATAGTTGACCAAAAAAATTACACAAGGCTTACCTCTCAATGGGATACATCCATCGGTAGTGCACTGGACCACCAATCTTGGCTTCAGCAGCTAAGTGCATGACCAAATGAACCATCATCGTAAAGAAGGATGGCGGAAATATCTTTTCCAATTCACACAATGTAACTGCAATGTCTGCCTCAATAGTCGCAATATTTGACACCGTAAGGGTTTTGGAACAAATTTCTCTAAAGAAGCAAGCTAACTTTATCAACGGCCTAGTAACATGAGCGGGCAAAGACCCACGTAAGGCTATGGGAAAAAGTTGCTGCATCAAGATGTGACTATCATGACTCTTCAAACCAGAAATCTTGCGTTCTTTCATGTTCACACGACGTGAGATATTGGATGCGTACCCATCAGGCACTGTTACGTCCTTCAAAACTTGCAAAAAATCTTCTTTCTCCGATGAAGTCATGTGAAAACAAGCAGGCGGTATGGTATACTTATCAGCACTTTTTCGTTGCAAGTGCAGTTCACTCCTTATCCCCATGTCCGCCAAGTCAAGACGTGCCTTGTAATTATCCTTTGTTTGGTCCTTCAAGTTCAGCACTGTTCCAAGTATATTATCCATCACATTCTTCTCTATATGCATCACATCAAGATTATGTCGCAACTTGTGATCCTCCCAATAAGGCAATCTGAAAAAGATGCTCCTCTTCTTCCAACCACTCTCGTCTGGCTCCCCTCTCTTTCTTTTATTATACGCAAGTTGACATTTCCTTCCCAGACAACGTCCAAGTAAATGTTCAGTATCCAGAATAATGTTTGACGCAACCGGTGGTTCAGGAGCCGATCGCGTATCATTAGATCCATCAAATAACATACCTTCTTTCCGGAAATCGTGGTCAACATCCAACCATCGTCTATGTCCCATGTAACAAAATTTGTGGCCATTTCTCAAATATCGAGAATCAGTCTCCATAGCACAAGAAGGACAAGCTAACCCACCTTTGGTACTCCAACCGGACAAATCTGCGTATGCAGGAAAATCATTTACGGTCCACATCAATGCTGCACGCAATTGGAATATTTGTTTTGAAGATGCATCGTACGCTTGTACTCCAACATCCCACAACTCCCTTAGTTCTTCCACTAACGGTTGCAAGTACACATCTATAGCAATCCCTGGTGAGGTAGGACCAGGAATAAGTAATGATAGAATCAAAGATGACCGCTTCATGCACAGCCAAGGAGGGAGATTGTAGGAGACCAACATGACAGGCCATGTACTGTGACTAGAACTCATAATTCCAAAGGGGTTAAACCCATCCGCAGCTAATCCAAGTCTGACATTACGGGGGTCAGACGAGAACTGTAAATGCTTATTGTCAAACATTTTCCATGCATCTGAGTCAGCAGGATGCCGCATAACCCCATCCTCAGTACGACCATTAACATGCCATTTCATAGAAGCAGCTAGATCGGGTTCAAGAAATAATCGCTGCAATCGTGGCTTTAAAGGGAACCACCGTAGGATCTTTGCAGCTTTCTTCTTCCCCTTACTGGATGAAGCATTTTTACTAGCAACCGAAACCGGATTTGTTTTCCACCTTGATTCTTTACAACAAGGACACGCGTCAAGGTTAACATTTTCCTTCCAAAACAACATACAATCATTGGGACAAGCATGGATCTTCTCATAACCCAAACCCAAATCCCGGACTATCTTCTTAGCCTCATAATGGTCCTTTGGCAACTTAGCATCTGAAGGAAGCATATCAATCAGAACTTCAAGCAACATAGTAAATGACTTGTTTGTCCAGTCATTCAAAGTCTTTAATTGGAACAACACGACAATAGCTGAAAAAATGCTAAATTTCGTACAACCTTTGTATAAAGGTTTGTCTACATCATCTAGTAGCTTGTAAAACTTCTTCGCCTCATCATTCGGACCTTCACCCAGATGTTCCGTAGGTGGAGCTTCTTCCATTGGTTCAGGTGGCATTTCATGCGGAGGGCACAAGTCATGCAACATCCCATGAAAATCACCATATACATTTTCAGATTCTTGCACTTGAGAGCTCCCACATTTGGGAGCCGTCGTGGCAACCGCCGATTCCCCATGAAATTTCCAAAATTTGTAATTGTTAAGCATCCCTGAAGCCCAACAATGATCACGGACCACATTTACTGGTTGTAAAATCAAATTCACACATTTCACACAAGGACATAACATCTTCCCATTGCGTGCGGATGGGGAGGCAAATGCCACGAATTGGCTTACACCTTCAAAGTATTCCCTTGAACCCCTCTTCTTGTCCATCCAACTTTTATCCATGGCGATATAATATTTATGGAATATGACCTACACCAAGATTTGTTAATACGAAGGTAGGATAATTATTATAATTACGATGGCTTAGGAACAAGTTCTATTGAAGAAACGAATGCTCAAGTAAGCTATTTCTCTATATTCTGATTTACCTTTTTCTTTCTTTCTTATAGGGAGAGATTTTTATATGTTCATTATAATGAGTTATGACATATTATTGAGAGTGTTGGAATATCCCAGTGCAAAAACATATAAAATTTGGTTGTTGTATCAATAGAATTGTGTTATGGTTAAGTTTAGGTCTAAAACTGCTCAAGGATGACACAAATTTCCTTTAATAAAAAGTGATGAGTTAATGATCTCTTGTTCATAGTTTTTGTACTATAAATGAATTTCTAAGTGAAGCTTGTTTTTATTGAAAAGTAGACATTTTAGACTTTGATATGGATACAAATTATACCCAATTGGAATTTAGTTTTGAAATGAGTATGATGTGGCCGGTTGAATTTCTAAGTCAAGCAAAATTGTTAGGTTTTGAATTCTGAATTTTAGTAAAAGATAATTCTTGCTCAAATTTAATTATACTATGTGCAACTATATAAACCACCTTATGTGTAATTGTTAAAAGGGAGAAAAGTTGTCATATTAAAGCTAAAAACTTTAAATCTTGAAGCCTTCTTCCTGAGCATAAACAAAGAAAATAGAGATGGGAAAAATTCTCCTCTTGGCCTTACTTTGTCTCATGCGGGTTTTTCTCACCTTGAAGAGGTGATGGGAGGAGCCAAGGAGGCATGTTTTGCTTACCTCTACACACTTTATTATCATCCTAAAATACTACTCCTCCCCTTTCTCATTTATCTCTATTTTATTAATGTCAAAACCATCTCATTAAGGATAGCAAGATGAGTTCAATTGTAATTTTCATAACATAAACACATGTGAAAAGGTTCAAAGATTTCTACTTTCCTAAAATTAGATTCGGTAATGGCGCTAAACTATAAGGTAAATAAACCTTCAATATAAACATATACTTCTAGGCTTCTAGCTGTCATAGCATCTTGATTTTTCAGTCTACAACTATTATGGTGTTATAGACACCCTTCAAACTCTTCATTTCATTACATTTATTTTTTTTTGGCTAGCACAGCATAAGGGTTAAATTTTGCACATTTAACTCCAAAAATCACCCACATCGGTAATGTACACATTTACTATTCACGTACAAATTTATTTTTTAATACTTTTTTACTCATATATACAAAGAGAGAGTCATTAAAATTTGATGAAGAATAATATTTTAATAAAATATATTATAAAATAAATAATTTGATGTTGGCATTTTTCAAGAGTAGTTATATAAAATAATAAAATAAAAAAGATTTTATATTAAAATAGACCCAAAAAAATGATATTCTACATAAGAAAATTACAGTACAGCCACCCGGCCATGCGGCCCATTCCTTACGCAGATCACCTGATGATATATCCCCAATAGCCATTAATGGACAAAGCCCAATTACACAATAAGTGGGCTATTTAATGTGACATTTAGGAAGTGTTTGGTACCACAACTTAAATAATAGTTTTTAGTTTTTAAATAATATTACACGTATTGTCACTTACTTTTTCACCCACACGTATTTTAAAAAATACAAACAACTTTACTAGAACAACATTACCAAACAGGCCATTAGAAAAAGTCTTTTCAAATATCGGAGTGTTTTTTTTTTTTTTTTGGAAATAGAGTAAGTTTTTCAAATCCAATTGTTAACCTCTATGAAGACGTAAGATTTTTTAATTTTCGTTAGATGTTTGAATTCTTGAAATAATCGACTACAACGTTAAGAAGGTCCTAATAATAGAGTTTTAGTTTAAACACTAGTTTTAGAAATCTTGAAAGTTTCATGTAAAGATTATTCAAAAGAAACTGCCCACCAACCCACATGACCATTATGATTTACACAATTCTATTTAATTTTAAGTGCAAGATGGATTAAATTAATTCACCATTGTTTGTCATAATTTTTTATTTTTTATTTTTTTATTTCAGTGTGTTGTTATGTTATATTTTGTAATCTGTATATCTTGTATAATCAATGTAACAAACTATGAGCTTAAGATTGGAAAACGAATTCAAACTTTAATCTATGTTTGGATAAACTTATTTTCATTGCTAGTTTGTATACAATTTTTAAAATTAATATACTAAAATGTGATGATTGGGATTGGAAATGGAATTGAAACTCGAATGTGACTTTTGATAGGTTTAAAATCCGACTTATATATATTCACGGTTAATGCATGTATAGTTTTTTTTTTTTTTTTTTTTAATCTTACATTTTTTTAAAAGTAAAACAAGTCAATGAAAATAAATAGTCTTTTAACTGTCTTAAGCAAAACAAACAATTCCAAACAGACTACCAAATAAAGGCACCTTTTAGATTGTACCTAAAGTACTTTCCATATATATCAAAACCAACAACAATGCTACCAAATGCTAAACAAATAATCGCTCTTAACATTATTCCCCCAACCCCTCCAAAAAAAAAAGTATTTCTTGTTAAGCTTTGACATTTTCTACACAAAATTCAACCCAAAAGAAAAAACAAAAGAACAAAACTTAAAGTAAAACAAAAAGAATGGAGTGTAAATTATGAGCATATATGTAACTGCTGTGCGCTTTTCAGGTTTTCAACAAATTCGTATCAAGAAAAGATATATAGAATATTTATCAACATGCACAGACAGAAATGAGAGGAAAAAGTCCGATGAGAAAGGTAAACTAAACAATTAAACAAAGATTCTGGGTTCACCAATATGTCTTTTTTTCTAGTCCACATTCAAACTTCGAAGTGTCATTATAGATTGGCGTAGCAAGTCAATCAAGTTAACAAAATATATAGAGATTATTATTTTTACTTCATTTAATTAAGACAGTATAATGCATTTTATAATGCACCTTTTTTTTTTAATCAACTCTCAGGGACACAACCTTCTCTCCTATTCTTTTAATGCAAAAAAAAACAAATGGCTCACATGGGCGTTGGATGAAGCTGAGAAATGAGAATCATTCACCAACCAGAAAATAATTCTTTTCTCACTAACTCACCAGTCCTCTTTCAGCTAACTCTATATATATATATATATATAGCTTTTAAATTATATTCATTTATACTTATCATTTATATTCTTTTAATGGGTTTATAATAGAAACTAGAACTACTATGGTCTATGGATTCTCCAAAAAAGAACAACTATATATGGTCTTGGCCATTTTTTTTATAGAAGCCCCATACCTCACAATGATGAGGAAAATATTCCACCTTAACATATATACGGTCTATATATCTTAGTATTTCTTATCACAATAGATACTACACAGTATATAATGGAACGGCGATGCCTATGATAAGTACATACATGGTGTAAACAGAATGTACTGCCCATATATACCCAAATCCCCCATAAAAATGATTCATAAACCAACACTAGATGTAACCCGATTTTTATATATGTTAGTATAAGATTGACAAAATCTCGAGTCCAAAGTCTTCGGTTATTGACATCTCATTTGTCAATGAAATGGACTTTATACAGTCACAATATATTCATTACAATTGCCTATCCTAATGATGTACTGAGTGAGATTGTATATGGCAAAGGAGACACTGGCTAAAACAAAGACATACCCACAACCAAAATGAGGCTAATGAGACGAGCCCATGATCAGAAACCAGATGAAAAATGAGAAAAACAAAAACAACCTCAACATGAAAATGGAAATCGAGAATTTAGAGAGAGAAACGTACGGGGATCTTGTGGAGAGGGACCTGAGACTTGCGGTCGCCTAATCTCCGGGGACGATGGAATCGACGGAAGATCGGCTGAGTGTGATGGGTTGCGATCGATGTATCGGGCTTCAAATCATGGAGGAGCCATGTGTTGCGATCGAATGGGTAGGAGCTGTGTGCGATCGATGGGTTGCGATCTCGGTATCGGGCTTCAAATCATGGAGGGGCTGTGTGTTGCGATTGAATGGGTAGGAGCTGTGTGTGATCCATGGGTTGCGATCGATGGCTAGGACCTGGGTGATCGATGGGTTGCGATCGATGGCTAGGAGCTGTGCGATGGCTGTGTGATGGCTGTGTGTGTTGGCTAGGAGCTGTGTTGGCTAGGGCCGGCTTGGTGCATGTTAAACTTTTACTATTGTAGCTTAAAAAAAAAAAAAAAAAAAAAAACGCAGGTCCTTAGGCCGCGTTTTTAAACGGGGCCATAGATTAGGGACTTGGGCCGCATTTAAAAACGCGGCTTCAGACCCATTCTATGGCCCCATTTTAAAAACGGGGCTGTAGCTCGTCTGGGGCCGCGTTTTAATAAACGCGGCCCAAGAAAACGCGGCCTAATGGGCCCGCGTTTTGTAGTGTATACAATATGTTGCAAAATAATCCATAGAATATGCAAGACACGAGTGGTGTTGGCATACATTGAACCAGCTCTCCAACTCACTATCTCGGCAATGTCTTTGCAATGTCTCCCTAACCAGCTCTCCAACTCACATTCAATTACTTTGAAATTCAAAAATCGCAATGGAATTATCCTAACTTTAATTAAAATATACGATTTAACAAAGGACTAGGAAAGTTAATAGCCATTATATTTAGCCTACATGTCTGCCTTCCAGGCAGACAGTAGTCTGTACCCCTCGTGCACACATAAATATCATTAAATTACCTGTTTTATGCAATGCAAAAATTTCTTCAGTGTATATAGTATTGGTCTTCCTAGTACTACATGCTTCCTGTAGGTTCTTAATTATATGCACATAACACATGTATCAAAGTCTTTCATACTCTTTCTATGTCCTGAATATTATTATGCTTACAAGATAGAGTATGTCATGGTCAATGTTATTTCTAATGAAACTTTAATTTCTCCCACATTTAGCAGCAACGTTTAGTGTTTAGTATATCTGTACCATGTTGGAGCTTCTAAGAGCTTCACTTTGTCCACAAGGTGCAACTCCTGTCTCTAATCACATGTACATGTATAACTGTAAACGATAATATGCTGGTTAATGATTTAATCAATGTGATTCTTACATCATTTTTGCGCTATAGGCAGGCAAGATCTGGATATGTGACTTATCCATTTCTGTTCATAATGTAGAAAAATTTATTTATTGGGCTGATTCATTATAAACATGGGATGTCCCTGCAGTGAGGATTTTTGACTGCATTTGCACATGAAATTCAAGTAAACCATGTGATTCTCAATGATTTAGATGTGTACTCATCAGTTTAATTGAGACAATTGGAATATTGACAGCTCTGATGTCTTGTTGTCCCTTCTGTTTTTATGTTCAACTGCCTAAAGTGGAGGAGCTTGGTCCTTAACCAGATTCAAGCCCTGCATTCTCTAAATGCAAAGTGTTACATGTTGAGCAGAAATTGGAACCCATAGGCTGGATTGCTAAAATATTCTAAGGGACCAAATTTAAATTTCAATGACTCAAACCACCTCCTTCTATTAATTAATTTCACAAGTTATTATGGATTGAGCTACTGAGATGATCATTTACTATATTTTTGTTATCAGATTTTGAACAGTTGACTTGAGATTTTTTTTTTTACGAGGTATTTTGTGAGAACAATATCCTAGAATTTATAAAAATTGAACCATTCATGCGCTTGAAATGAATACTCTTAGAATAGAATTCAATAGTGATATGAGCCAATATTTGTAAAAGACAATGGATTGACTTTGAAGTAGAAGAGAAAATATATGTGTTTTGCATTCATGTATTTATAAAAAATGAGAAAGTCTATCAACTTGTACAAATTTACAGACAAAAATGGATGCCCATGATGATTTTAGGGCTAGTGGTTGTGGATGTTGAGAAAGGAAACTCGGATCTTGACTAGACGCCTAGACAAACATTCAAGCACATCTTCAATATCTTGAATGCTTGACTCCAGCTTCCCCATCTGGTTCTGCACATTCTGAATGTGGATGGAGTAATCAGATTTGCTTGTCTTGTGACTAATGAGAGTTTGTAATGCCGCATCTACCTTCTCAAATTCATTTGCATCTGTTTCTTCACCCTCACATTCTATTCTCTTGGGCTGTACCAGCTTGGAAACTACATACCAGCTGCTTGATTTTGATTGCGGCTTTTGTCCAGCTATGAAGGTTAAGAGTGATTCAAATACCAAGATAGTTACTGCCTCTAGTTCTTTTAACAAGCTAACAATGGCAAGATCTTCATTTTTCTTAGAGTTCGAATTAGTTTTCATGCCCTTTAAGGCCTTCTGCATTGCTTTTTTTACCACCTTCCTAGAGGCCAAGTATTTTTCAACCTCCTTTGCAAGCTCCATTTTACTGCCATGTCTTCTGCGCAGGGTTGATTGAAGTTCACGCGTGCATTCCTTTGTTTGCAACAATGCATCCCTTGCAATACCACACACATCCAAGAGCCTGAGAGATCCATCCAACAGCTCATTAAACCATTTCTGATTCTGCTCTTGGGCTAAGGCTTGTGCAAAAGGCAACAGGAGCAATTTATCAACACAGTCATTCAAATCCTGAAGGCCAATTATTTTCTGGCTTAATGATGCAGATGATGAAGTGGTTGCTTCAGAACATCTCAATCTGCTCAATTGGTCGTTGAATTCTGAAATGAGTGGGTGTGCTCTGGTGGGAAAGCTGTTAGAGCGAAAATGGTGAAGTGAGGTTTGGTTGACAGGAGAGGCAGCCATGTTTTCCTAAAACAGGAAAGACTTCTTGCAGTTGAGTGTACAATCTTGTGTTGCAATTTGCTTTTCCATAGTTAGCAGCTTCTCATATATATGATGGGGTGAGGTGGACATAAGAATCACAATATTTTCAAATATCAATGATTTGTAACATGATTTTGATCTGGACCTAGACACTCTCTCAGTATTGTCTATGCGGTGTCTCCCTCATGACAGCCTTCCAACTCAGTATCCAATTATTTTATGCTTCTTCTCTTACAGGAGCACCTTTGCAGAAGATAGCCCTACATATTGAATTGGGAAATTATCTGTTAAATATGCAACACATAAGCAGTGTTGACACCATCCCTTCTAACATAACAAAGGGCAAAGCTCGTCTATCCAGTTTGGCATGCCTGCCTTCCTGGGAACCAAAGGCTACAGCACGACACTAATTAAATTGCTAGTGATGGTCATTGTTATACATGGCAGAACTTCTTTGTTTTGTAATGTAATTTTTTCTATATTTCTGATAATTAAATGGTGTAATTATGTTTTCACTATGGATCTGTTTGGGATCCGCTTATTTTGCTGAAACTTAAAATTTTTTGCTGAAAGTACTGTAGATAAATGTAAAAATTAGCTGAAATAGTACAGTAAGACCCATAAATAGTACAAAAAATGCAGTGCGGCTCATGAATAGTAGCAAAAATACACTAAATAGTAAAATAAGCTGACTTTTTAATTTTTGCCAAACACACACTAAATATTGTTATATTATAGTTGCACACATAACACATTGCATGGTGCTTTGTGTGGTGAATGATAAATTAACAATTTATGTAATATACATGCTTAAAAGGAAGATGGTACAGACTTGATCCAATCTTAAATTCATTGTTGTCCCTTTTGTCTCTTTCTCTCTATATGTAGATTTTTTAAAGTAGAGGGAAACTTTAATTTATATCTCCCCTTGTTTTGTATGCAGAATCATTGTTTTTTGTATCGTAGTCATTCTGGGAACAACTTTATATAGTTAGAGTATCTAAAATCACAAGTCAAATTCTGTTACTTTTTATTGGGGAGATCAAACCTTTGGGAGACTCCAATTGAGGCCATCTTCCAATCAATAACACTTTTTGGATACAATAGTTTGATAAGGATCAGGCCATCTTCCTTGTTTTGGATTTTACTAGCAGTTGTAAGGATAATTACAAGCACTCTATAAACAAAATGGTAACTTATTGATTTTCTAGTCCTTACTAGCCACTGGAGCTATTAAAAAGAGTAAGACTTAGGTACAGTACTTAAGTATTGTTTATTAGGTTCCTCTCTTAAGATTTTGCCATATGGCTTTTTTCTCCTAAATGAAAGTGTATTTTTTAAGTTAAGTAGTTACATGGCAAAATCTTTAAAGGAGAACCTAAGGAACAACACCTAAGGTACTGTATATAAGTTTTGTCCTATTAATAAATATGTAAACAATTTTTTTGAAGTTAAGATGTCGAATCACATTATTCTCATAATGGTGAAGTTATATGTTGTGTTCAATAGCAGTTTTTCAAGTTTGTGAATTCTTGCAAATAAAACTTGTTTACTAATAAGCTAATATCATCACTTCCAAAAATATCCACTTGTCTTCTGAAGATTAGGTGTTCAGCTAAGAATAAATAACTCTACTATATGTTAACTAAACCAAGAATTTATTTCTTGTAATTGAAAATTTTTTGCAGCATAAAAGAAATCCAACAAATAATAATGCTTAGTTGTAAATTCATCTTGTTACATACACTTATTTTTTGGGAGTCAGGGTATTAAGGGTATGTTTGTTTCGAAAAAAATTGTTTATTAGAAAATATTTTTCTCATTTGCAAGTGTTTGGGGTGACTAAAAGTATTGGTCAATCGAAAATTGTTTTTTGATTAACTATAAATAAAGACCAACCGAAAATTGGTCTAGCGAAAAATGTTTTACACTTCCATTTGTGGTCATTTCATTTTCCACCTTACCCAAAACTCATCGACAAAACCTCCACACCCCATCCCCCAACCACCCAATTGGCCAACCACCATCCCGCACTAATGTCCCCAATTTCTAGTCGCCAACCACCACCGATTATCAATCATGATTGTTTTTATTTAAAATTCTCCTTTTTCTTTTTTCTTTTTTAACATTTACACTTTCATTTGCAATCATTTCATTTTCTGACTTACCCAAAACTCATCAACTAACCTTCACACCCCACCACCCAAGCGACAGCACCCACTAACATCCCAGGTCTCTAGTCGCCAACTACGGCCACTAGCACCAATAGTTGATCACGTTTATTTTTTTTTTTTAAATCTAAAATTATCCTTTTTTATTATTATATGTGTGTTTGGAAGATGAAAAAATGAGAAAGAGTAGTGGAATATATATTTTCCAAGAGCTGGCGCAACTAAACACTTGATTTTTTTTTTTTTTTTTGGGAAATTATTTTCCAACGAACAAAAAAAAACTTAAATGTTTAAATTTAATTATGATAACTTTGTGTTTTGTCTCAATATGAATCAATTAGGCCTTTCGAATCTATAATCAATTATAGTATGCAATTCTGTTTACATGTGTGATTACAAAATCCAAATAGTGGTAAGGGATATGGCGTTTAAATAAACCAAGGTGTTTATCTCAATATGATTACAAAAAAAAATTACTTTTTAATATATTTTTACTTAATCATTTATCAAAGATTAGGTTCTTTTTTATTTTTCATGATGAATAGAGACTTTTGGGGCTCTTTGCACTATCAGACCAATCATTCAGTAATAAATGTGACTGTATCAAGCATGTGAGTTTCATTAATGTGAAGGTGACTATAGAATCATCAGGAAGCTTCCTTAAACAATCTCATATGTCCAATAATCCTTCCTTGGTAGCTTGGATAATGTTTCATCCTAGTCTGCTCGACAACCGTCTTATCCTTGTATGGGGTTCTAGTCAAATTCATGTCCTTGGACTCAAGGTGATATATTGCTCAGTTCATGGTCCGAGGTTTGACTTTGACTTTGTCTTTGGGGGCTTGCCCTCAAAGGCCTGTGTTGGGCTTTTTTTGGCCCATGGCCCAAGGCTATTTGGGCCCTAAATGAAACCGTCTCCTTACAATAGCCGCCATGATCTCATGCCCATTTACTTCATGGGATGAGATCGAGGCAGAATACCGGGGGTCACTTCGAAATTTCTTATTTGACATTGATGGGTGTAGCTATCTAGGCATTAAATGGGATTTGGAGTGACTCTTTGATTTCCAAATTGCTATGCCACTTGTCAATATCTGGGCAGTAGATGCCAAAAGGTGGAGAATGTAGTGGGGGGAAACCCAAGCGACATGGTTTGCTTTTTCCGCTTGTATCTTGTTCTACTTAAGGCAATGTTTACCCCCTCTTCTCCATTTTTGCTCTGTTTCATCACTTTCTCTTAAGAACCTTCATTTTGCGAAGTTCCAGCCAATTTCTCTTGCTGCTCTTTACCTTTGGCTTGTCTGAATGGCAATAGAATAGGAGAAATTTGTCAACACAATCATGCAAATCTTAAAGGCCATTTAGTTTTTGACATTGATGGATGAACCCTTATATATTTACTTTGCACTTGCAATGTAAATTTAACAAAACGTTGCAAAAATTGTACAAATTTGCAAAAAGTGTACAACATTCACCATTTTTTTTCCCAAATGTGTACAATATTGCCATTTTTAATTTGTCTATAATGTAAATTTATATTATCCTGCACAATATAAAAGAAGAATTTCCCTTTCCCACATATTGACATCGACATTAAAGTTGTCTTTCAATTTGCTCAATTGGTCATTTTTTCATATCAAAATTTTTTATTTTATAGGACATATCAAATTATTAATAGGCCACAACAAGATTATTGAAAGTTCACGTAGTGTGTAAAACACTTGTGAATGTTTAAACTCCCAATTTCAAAAATACCAACACAAGCTTATACTCTAAACCATAATTAATCACAACACAGCAGCAATTAAAAGTAAAAAGTAAAGGTTGGAAAGATACAAACACTCCAAGCCTAATCTACTCAATGCACCTGAGCCCTCCAAGCTTCTTGCTCTAACAAGGTTAAGCATAACCGTGTCTTCTTTAGCTTTCTGAATCCCGCAATAAGCCTATTGCATCAACCAAATGAATTAGTCTTCTCTGAACTGCTTCCCAAGCACCAAATAACATTCTCACTGATATGGGTATGGTGAAATAAGGATTTGGCTAAGTGTCCTCTCAAGGGTATGTCAATGGAAAGGGTGAGAGGAAAGGAATTTGGAGAATCAAATGTCTAAGATAGTGGATGAGTCAATCTTATTTTTCTCTAGAGTTTATCTCTTAAAATTCTCTCTAAAAGCTTTGTACATTTCGTGGGAATAAGGGTATTTATAGTAGGGTACGTGAAGAATGTGAAAAATCATTTTTCTGCAAAACAGGATGTTTTGGCGACTCACTCTCGCGACTGGGACAAGTCACAAGTTCCAGTCGCGAAATAACTAACTGGCCAGACTGTCCTTTTTATCCTGTAGTGTTCCAGCTGTCGTGATCTTTCAGCTTCCTGCATGCTTCACACGTGTGGCATTTTGGTAAGTCATCAGTCACAAGAATGCTCTTAAATGCACATACACTTGAATTCTTCACACTTTCTCACACACAACCCTTACATGATTTTCACATAAATACAAGATATCTAATTACTGAATTACAAGTAAATTTAGTACGGAATAAAGCCAATACATAGTTAAATAAATTCAACCTTACAATTACGATTACTTTTAAATTCAAAGTCACAGCATGATTCCCATGCAAAATAATCAATATATATATCCTATACAATATGGTTCAAAATAATCTATAAAATATGCCAGACATAAGTAGTCTATCTGGGCTTTCCAAAAATAGAAAGTACTCTAACTAAACTCGCTCGAGCGTGTACATAAAGGAGTTTGCCTAGTTCAAAATTGCTCTTCTTTTCTTTTACGCTTTCGCTCGAAAACAACACTGCCACTTTCCCATGTGTTTTTTCAACTTTCGGTGAGAAATCTCCAATCCCATCTCTTCTGCTACGATTTTTCATCCAATATCATCAGGTAATCTTGCTCTCTCTCCTTGTTTTCTTTCTAAGACTCTAGGATTTAGAATGTATCAGTACTTCCAATTTCTTTCATTCAAACCTCAAATCTTAGGCTTTGTTTTAGCATTTTGTACTTAAAGATAGCATTTTATCATTCAATGTGGGATTTTTTTTTCAAGCATAGTTGCATTAATTTATTCCCACTTTTGGGTTTTATTTATTTATTTTTTTGTTTTGTTTTTTTTTTATTTAAATTTTTTTATGTCATGGAACTCAGTAAGATAGTGTCATTTGGACCCGCTCTGACGAGTAAACCACGAATACAGGACCCCACCTGCCAGAATCTTGAATAAGATAATCTAAGAAAATTTCTAGTTCCCACTTTTGGTAATATACAACAAGTATTTGACAAAATGCTAAACTAGCAACCTTGCATCATCGCATCTAAGCTCATGTTATATGATATTGACTGATCACAGGTGCATTATGGCCCCTCGCAGTAGGCGTACTGTATCTGCATCCAATGGCCTCGATGCCCAAACCTCGTACCACGGTGTCTTTTCCAAACGCCGCCTTTATCTGGAACGTGATGTCACCTTGTCTGAACTCCAATTCACTTGCATTCCTCGTGTTTTCGAGTCTCGTGGATGGATTTCATTGACTTCTGGTTTTCCTGCACCGCCCATGAACCTTATACATGAGTTTTACTCAAACATCCATGACATAAAAAAGGATGGTTCTTTTTCTGTCATGGTTCGGAATATCGGATTTGAGGTCACTCCTGATTTAGTATCCACGGTTTTAGGAATTCCTCGAGTCATGGAGTCTCCATATCCATACACTGCTGAGACTGCACCATCCCAAACAGACATGTTGACTCTATTCTGTGGAGAAAAAACTATTTGGCCTAATGGGGTTTCTAAGGTTAAATCTGCATCATTTATTCCTGAATATCAGTGGCTGAGCCGTATCATGTGCACCAACCTCTTTCCTATTGCTCACTTGCATACACTCAATGTACCTAGGGCTCAATTGTTGTATGCCCTCATCACTGATGTACCCATTGACATTTGTAGACATATATGTCAAGCGATCATACATGCCTTTGAGTCTAACTCGTCACGGACTGTACTCCCCTTCCCTTGTGTCATTACTCAACTTATTAAAGCCAAAAAGGTTCCCATTCGTCCTCAGGACATTCAGGCAAAGCCCTTATCTGCCATTGGGAGTCATACACTTCAACTGAGCTCATCTCACATGAAACGTGCAAAGGAAAGTGATTTTGAATCTGATGATGACCTGGATCGAGAAATTGATGAGATTGCTAATGCTGTTGCTGCTGAGTCCGGACCATCTATATCTGGTGCTCAGGCTACTCTAGCAAAGCCCTTATCTAAACGTGCAAGGCAATCTGAATCTGATTTTGATGATGACTTGGATCGAGAGATTGATGATGTTGTTGCTGCTAAGTCCAAACTGTCTACATCTGGTGCTCAAGCTGCTCTGACAAAGCCCTTATTTGCCACTGGGAGTAGTACACTTCAGCTCAGTTCATCTCATGTAAAACGTTCTAACCAGATTGTCTGTGATTCCGATGATGACTTAGATCGAGATATTGATGAGATTGCAGATGCTATGGCTGCTGAGTCCAGACCGTCTACATCCGGTGCTGCACAACCTACATTATCTGATATGATGGATCTCCTGGAGCAGATTCTACCTTGCTTGCATCAGATTCTACCTCGCCTAAATCGTATTGAACAAGATATCAAAGAGATTAAGGAGCATCAGACTAGAGCTCATTGAGACATCCCTTTCTCATTTCATAACAAAGAGGGGAGTAGGTTTGGCTTTTTGGTTTTAGGGTGTTAGGAGTTGATAATTTAGTGATGTATCTATGTTCTTGTGAACTTGCAGATTTTTGTACCCTGTGAACTTTGATGTTTAGATATAACCGTCTGTTTTTGTTCTTAAAACAGATTGTACCTTATACTCCTTGCTTCCTGTTGGTTCCAAATATTGCAAATATATGTTTCATTTTCTTTCAGACTTTTCTTTTTTCTTGATTTGGCCTTAAAATTCCCAAGAATTAATTTTTCTTTTGTCCAACTGCCACTTTTAATTACTTTCATGTAACTTTCAGGGGACCATGCTATTATTTACGTGTAAGCATGCAAGCAGAGCAATTTTTATCAATGATTGAAATGGTGGTAGGCTATGTAACTTATTTATTTCATTTCATATTGTAGGAAGACAAATTAATCAATCCCTAAATGAATAAAATATTGTACTGTCCCCCAGAGAAAGGCATTCAAGTTTTTTAAATTCATAGGGAAAGAAGATTTGAGAGTGCATGTGAATCTAATTAATTTTAGTTCTTTGTTATTCAACTTCCCAAAGACAATCAGAATCCTTACAGCTCTGATATCAATTATAAATTAATATTGTTTGCCTAAAGACTTTCTGTCTTTAACTGTTAAATAAATAATATTTTCTTTCATTGTGTAAATTCAGTTAGGTGGTCAAGCTTGGCCTTAAAGGACAGCCCAAGAATGTGAGATCATTTAAAATAGATTTATCTGCATATTTTTTATCCTAGCCAAAATTGGAAGCTGACAAGAGTATTTTAATATCAAGTATTCAAGAATTAAATAAAATCTTGTACTAAAATTAGATGATCTAGGAAGAGAGTTAAGCAGCAAGAAATAAGCGAGAAATTTTTTAAGCCAATGAGTAGCTTTAGAATCAGAAGTGAAAATAAATTTGATTCATGTACATGTATATAAGCTGTATGATTTTGTAATTGTTTACAGACAAAAGTACGCCCCTGACAATTTTTGGGCTAGTGGTTGAGGATATTCAGAAGGGAAACTCTAGTTTTGACAATACTCCTAGAAAGGCATTCAAGCACTTCTTCAAGATCTTGAATGTTTAATTCCAACTTCCCAAGCCCAGTCTGCACATTATCAATAAGCAAAGAGAAATCAGATTTGCTTGGCTTGTGACTGATGAGTGATTGCAATGCTGCATCCACCATCTCAAACTCATTTGCATCTGTTTCTTCACGCTCACATGCCACTCTTTTGTGGTGAACTAGCTTGGAAACCAAAGACCAGCTGCTTGACTTTGTTTGCAACTTTGATTTACCAATAAAAGTCAACAGGGATTCAAAGCCAATGAGAGTTGCAGCTTCTAGGTCTTTTAACATGCTAATAATGAGAATATCTTCGGTGTTCTTGTAAATAAACTTCATTTTCATGCTCTTTAAGATCTTCTTCATTGTCTTTTTTACTCCCTTTCTTGAGGCCAAGTATTTCTCAACCTCCCTCGTGATCTCCATTTTATAGCCTTGTCTTCTGCGAAGAGTTGATTGGAGTTCACGTGTGCATACCTTTGTTTGCAACAAGGCATCTCTTGCCATATCACAAACATCCAAGAGCCTGAGTGATCCATCCAAAATCTCATTAACTGATTTCTCACACTGCTCTTGGGCTAATGCTTGTGTGAATGGCAATAGGAGCAACTTATCAACACAATCATGCAAATCTTGAAGGCCATTTAGCTTCTGGCATATAGATGTTGATGATGAAGAGGTTGCTTCAAGATCTCTTGATCTGCTCAATTGGTCATTGAATTCTGAAATGAGAGGGTGTGTTCTAGTGGGTAAGCTGTTTGAGCGAGTGTGTTGATGGGATTTTGAGTTGAAATTAGAGGCAGTCATGTTTTCCTTCAACAAGAAATAGGCCTTGCAGTTGAATGTACAATTTGGTTTAGCAATTTGCAGTGGCCTCCCTTCAATATATATTTTTTGAGGTGAGGGGGACATGAGGATCATCCACCTGGAATATCAATCAGTCATAACATGATTGAGATTGGGATCTGGATCTGGATATAAACACACACTCAGCAATGTTTTTGCAATGTCTCCCTCTCACCAGTTCTCCAACTCATTATATAAACTCTAAAATCACAGTACTATTTTCATATCAGATAATCATATATACAATACATTGCAAAATAATCCATAGAATATTCAAGACATGAGTGGTGTTGACATACGTTGAACCTGCTCTCCAACTCACTATGTCAGTAATGTTTTTGCAATGTCTCCTCTAACCAGCTCTTTAACTCACAATCAATTACTTTTAAATTCAAAAATCACAATGGAATCTTCATAAATTTCTTTAAAAATACGTTATAGCAAAGGACAAGAAAAGGCAATAGCCATTATATTTAGCCTACATGCCTGCCTTCCAGGCAGACAGTAGTCTGTACCCCTCGTGCACACATAAATATCATTAAATTACCAGTTTCATGCAATGCGAAATCTGGAAAATTTCTTCACTGTATATAGTATTCGTCTTCCTGGTACTATTGCTTCCTGTAGGTTCTTAATTATATACACACGTATCAAATTCTTTCATACTCTATGTTTGTCCTGAATATTATTATGCTTACAAGATTGAGTATGTTATGGTCTGTGTTATTTCTAGTGAAACTATAATTTCCCCTGCATTTAGCGTTTATATATGTTCCAAGTTGAATTTCAAAAGACCTTCACTTTATCCACATGCTGCAGCTTCTGTCTTCAATCATATGTACATGTATAACTTTACTGTAAACACTAGTATGCTGCTTGCTGATTTAATTGGTTAGTCAATTTGATTGCTATATCATTTTTATGCCATGGGTAGGCAAGATCTGGATATGCGGCATCTCCATTTCTGTTCATAATGTAGAAAATTTTATTTATTGAGCTGATTCATTATAAACATGGGTTGTCCCTACAGTCAGGATTTTTAATTGCATAAGCACACAAAATTCAATTAAACCATGTGATTCTCAATGATTTTAGATGTGTATTCATCATTTTATTTGAGACAATTGGAATATTGACAGCTCTGATGTCTTGTTGTCCTTTCTTTTTTTATGTTCAACTGCCTAAAGTGGAGGAGCTTGGCCCTTAACCAGATTCAAGCCCTGCATTCTCTAAATGCACAGCATTGTATGTGGAGCAGAAACTGGAACCCATAGGCTGGATTGCTAAAATATTCTAAGGGACCAAATTTAAATGACTCAAACCACCTCCTTCTATTAACTAATTTCACAAGTTCTTATGGATTGAGGTAGTGAGATGATCATTTACTATATTTTTGTTATCAAATTTTGAACAGTTGACTTGAGATTTTAGATTTTATGAGGTATTTTGTGAGAATAATATCCTAGAATTTATAAAAATTGAACCATTCATGCGCTTGAATTGAATAGAATTCAATTGTGACAAGAGCAAGTATTTGTCAAAGGCAGTGGATTGACTTAGAAGTTGAAGAGCAAATATGTTTTTCATTCCATGTATTTTTACAAAAAGAGAAGGTCTATCAACTTGTACAAATTTACAGACAAAAGTGGATGCCCATTATTATTTCAGGGTTAGTGGTTGTGGATGTTGAGAAAGGAAACTCGGGTCTTGACTAGACGCCTAGACAAACATTCAAGCACCTCTTCAACATCTTGAATGCTTGACTCCAGCTTCCCCATCGCGTTCTGCACATTCTGAACATGGATGGAGTAATCAGATTTTCTTGTCTTGTGGCTAATGAGAGTTTGTAATGCCAGATCTACCTTCTCAAATTCATTTGCATCTGTTTCTTCACCCTCACATGCTATTCTCTTGGGGTGTACCAGCTTGGAAACTACAAACCAGCTGCTTGATTTCGATTGCAACTTTGGTGCAGCTATGAAGGTCAAGAGTGATTCAAAAACCAAGATAGTTACAGCCTCTAGTTCTTTTAACAAGCTAACAATGGCAAGATCTTCATTTTTCTTAGAGTTAAGCTTAGTTTTCATGCCCTTTAAGGCCTTCTGCATTGCCTTTTTTATCACCTTCCTAGAGGCTGAGTACTTTTCAACCTCCCTCGCAAGCTCCATTTTACTGCCCTGTCTTCTGCGCATGGTTGATTGAAGTTCATGAGTGCATTCCTTTGTTTGCAACAATGCATCCCTTGCAATACCACACACATCCAAGAGCCTGAGAGATCCATCCAACAGCTCATTAAACCATTTTTGATTCTGCTCTTGATCTAAGGCTTGTGCAAAAGGCAACAGGAGCAAGTTATCAACACAATCATTCAAATCCTGAAGGCCAATTAGTTTCTGGCTTAATGATGCTGATGATGAAGAGGTTGCTTCAGAACATCTCAATCTGCTCAATTGGTCGTTGAATTCTGAAATGAGCGGGTGTGCTCTGGTGGGAAAGCTGTTAGAGTGAAAATGGTGAAGGGAGGTTTGGTTGACAGGAGAGGCAGCCATGTTTTCCTAAAACAGGAAAGACTTCTTGCTGTTGAATGTACAATCTGGTGTAGCAATTTGCTTTGCTTTATTCAGCAGCTTCTCAATATATATGATGGGGTGTGGTGGACAAAAGGAATCACAATATTTTCAAATATCAATGAGTTGTAACATGATTTTGATCTGGATCTAGACACTCTCTCTGCATTGTTTGTGCTGTGTCACCCTCCTGCCAGCTCTCAATTCAATATCCAATTATTTTATGCTCCTTATCTTATAGGAGCATCTTAGCAGAAGATAACACTACATATTGAATTGGAAAATAATCTGTTAAATACGCAACACATTAGCAGTGTTGACACCATCCCTTCTAGCACAACAAAGGGCAAAGCTCGTCTATCCAGTTTGCCTGCTGCCTTCCTGGGAACCAGAAGGCTACAGCGCAACACTTAATAAATTACAACTGATGGTCATGGTTATAACTTAGACTTTAATGTATAACTTAGTCTTAAAATTTCCCTAATTTCTCAAGTTTGCTCAATATATATATTATCTGTGAGGTTGACATGTGAAATCTCACTGTTAGATATTAATGAGTCCTAACATGATTTTGATTTGGATCTAAATGCTGTGCCTGCCAATGTTTGCTCAATGTCTCCCCAAAACATAATTACCAAAAAATAACCATTATGGATGGATCCGGTTTCAAGTTATATTGGAGTGACTCATGTTATTTTATGGAATGATGAATATAAGATTTTTAAAAAGCTATGAAATGACAAGGAAAATTTAATGGAAAATTCATCAGACAAGACAACATGATTGTAAATAATGTAACACATATTACACAGTCATGGTTATTTTGTAGTAAATCTGTGAACGAGTAACACAGCCATCTTGTCTCCCAGAAACTCAGGCTGAGCTATTGTTAGAATGGCTAATGCTGATCTTTTATTAGAGAAGTTGGTGCTGATAACACACGTGTGTTGAATATTTGATATATTATTGCACAATATTTTATGTCATGAAGGGAAGTATTCGTGTGATTTTATAAGTTAAATCACACGTGTACACTTGTAAACGCTAGCATGTTCCTTAATGATTTAATTGGTTCTTATATGTGATTGTAACATGATTGTTCTGCCATAGGTAGGCAAGATCTGCATTCATGACTTCTCTATTTCTGTTGATAATGTAGAAAATTTCATTAGGTTGATTCATTAAAAACATGGGTTGTCCCTCAAAGATAGGCATGCAGGATTTTAAATTGCTTAACCATATGAAATTCAAGTAAATCATTAGAGTCAGAGTCTCAATGATTTTAGATGTATTTTAATCAATTTATTTGAGACAAGCAGAATATTGACAGCTCTAGTCTTGTTGTTTTCTTTTCTGTTTTTGTGTTCAGCTTTTTGAGTGGAGGAGCTTGGTCCTTAACCAGATTCAACCCTGCACCACTAAATGCACAACATCATATTTTTATGGGTCCTGTGAACAGATGCCCTTGGGACATTTTTTAAAGAACCATTTTAGGAAAGTTTTGATGCCATAGGAAATATAAAAAGTTGTCAAAAAAGTCAATTGATTTTTTTCTTTTCTCACAAAAAGTTTCTAAAAATGGTTAATTAACAAATGCCCTTAGGCCAAGCAGAAATTGGAACTCATAGGCAAGATTACTAAAGTCTAGGCCACCAAATTCAAATTTCAAAGGCTCAAACCTCCTCCTCCTTTTAACGTATTTCACAAGTAGTAATGGGTTGAACTAGTGAGATTATCATCCCCTATATTTTTATTACCAATATTGTACAGTAGACTTAGAATTTTAAATTTTATGAGGTATTTTGTGAGTCCACTATCCAAGAATTTATTAAAATTGAACCATTCTTGAAATGAATACTCTTGGAATATATTTCAAGGAAAATTATTGTTACACACACTGTCTTGCACCCAACTGTACACACAAAGGCTAAATCGTGTGTTCAAAACTTGATTTCAATTGTGCATCCCGTACACAGTGTGTAACTATCACTGCTCATATTTCAAAAGTAATATTAGCAAATACTTATTTAAGACAATGAATTGAGTTAGAAGTAGGAGACAAAATACGTGTATTTCATTCATGTATTTGTACAAAAAGTGAAGGTTTATAATGTTGTACAAATTTACAGACAAAATTGTCGCCTATGATGATTTCTGGGCTAGTGGTTGAGGATGTTGAGAAAGGAAACTCGGGTCTTGACGAGACACCTAGACAAACCTTCAAGCACCTCTTCAACATCTTCAATGCTCGACTTCAACTTCCTCATCCAGTTCTGCACATTCTGAACGTGGATGGAGTAATTGGATTTGCTAGTCTTGTGACTAATGAGAGACTGCAATGCCACATCTACCTTGTCAAATTCATTTGCATCTGTTTCTTCACCCTCACATACTATTTTTTTTGGGTGCACCAATTTGGAAACCACAAACCAGCCACTTGATTTTGATTGCAACTTTGTTCCAGCTATGAAGTTCAAGAGTGATTCAAAGACCATGACAGTAACAACTTCTAGCTGTTTTAATATGCTAACCATGGCTAGATCTTCATTTTTCTTAGAGTACAACTTAGTTTGCATGCTCTTTAAGGCCTTCTGTGTTGCCTTTTTTACCACCTTCCTAGAGGCCAAGTATTTTTCAATCTCCCTTGTAAGCTCCATTTTACTGCCATGTCTTCTGCGCAAGGTTGATTGAAATTCACGTGTGCATTCCTTCGTTTGCAACAATGCATCCCTTGCAAATTCACACACATCTAAGAGCCTGAGAGATCCATCCAACAGCTCGATAAGATGCTATTCTTTGGCTAAGTCTTGTGTGCAAGGCAACAGGAGCAAGTTATCAACACAGTCATGCAAATCTTGAAGGCCAATGAGTTTCTGGAATAAAGATGTTGATGATGAAGAGGTTGTTTCAGAACCACTCAATCTGCTCAACTGATCATTGAATTCTGAAATGAGTGGGTGTGCTCTAGTGGGAAAGCTGTTGGATCGAAAATGGTGATGGCAGGTTTCATTGACAGGAAAGGCAGTCATTTTTACCTAAAACAAGAAAGACGTCTTGCTGTGTTGAATGTATAATTTTGTGTATCAATTTGCTTTGCGTTAGTTAGCATCTTCTCAATATATATGATGGGGTGAGGTGGACATTAGGAATCTCAATATTTTCAAATATCAATGAGTTGTAACATTATTTTGATATGGATTTAGACACTCTTTCAGCTTTGTCTATGCAGTGTCTCCCTCTTGCCAGCTCCCCAACTGAATATCTCAATATTTGCAGAAGATAACACTACATATTAGAAGCATTGAACCTTCTCTCCAACTCACTATTGCAGCAATGTTCTTCCAATGTCTACTCTCACCAGCTCTCCAACTCATATTCAATCACATTTAAATTCAAAAATCAGAAGAGAATCTTCTTAAATTTATTTAGAATATACGATATAACAAATGACAAGAAAAGGCAATAGCCATTATATCCAGCCTACACGCCTGCCTTTCAGGCAGATAGTCTGTACCCCTCGTGCACACATAAATATCATTAAATTATTAGTTTCATGCAATGAAAAATAATGTTTATTACAATCAGGCAGTAATTCCTAAAATCTGGAAAATTTTCTTCAGTTGCTTCCTGTAGATTTTTAATTATAAATACGTGTATCGAATTCTTCCATACTCTTTGTTCGGCCTGAAAATTATCATGTTTACAAGATAAGAGTATGTCATGGTCTCTGTTATTTCTAATGAAACTATAATTCACCCATATTTAGTGGCAATGTTTAGTATTTAGTATGTCTTTACCATGTTGGAGCTTCTACAGACCTTCACTTTGTCCACATGCAGCAACAGCTGTCTAAAATCACACGTACAGCTTATAATTTATTTACATCATGTTTGTGCCATAGGCAGGCAAGATTTGCATATGCGACTTCTCCATTTCTGATCATAATGTAGACAATTTTATTGGCTGATTCATTAAAAACATGGGTTGTCCCTACAGTCAGGATTTTCAATTGCTTAAGCACAGAAATTCAAGTAAACCATATGAGTCACAATTATTCTAGATGTGTATTAATCATTTTATTTTAAGACAATCAAAATATTGACAGCTAGGATTTCATGTTTTCCTTTTCTGTTTTTATGTTCAATTCCTTGAGCTAAAACAATCTAAGGCACCAAATTTAAAATTCAATGACTCAAATTCTTTAACTAATTTCACAAGTTCTATGTATTCAGCTAGTGAGATGACCAATTACTATATTTTTATGACCAAATTTTGTAAAGTTGACTTCAGATTTTAAATTTTACGAGGTAATTTGTGAGACTGATATACTAGAATTAATAAAGATTGAACCGTTCTTGAACTAGAAATTAATACTCTTGGAATATAATTTGTTAGAAATTTAGACCCCTTAACACATAACCAGATTGAGTAGCCTAGTTAATTAGCCAAGTTGTTACTTAGTCAAATTAAGCAATTCTAGGTTAAAACAATCAAATCATGAAAATATATATCAGCGGAATAATAAATAACACAAGATATGATCACCCAGGAAAACCAAACCGGTAAAAAACCTTGGGAGGATTTTACCCACCGATCCTCAAGGCAAAACTGAATTCACTATGAAAGAATTGAAGTTCATACAAAAGGACTTACAAGCTCCCCGCTCGACTTCCTAATGCTACCTACCAGTAGAACTTACTGACACGACCCCGTGCAAGTTCCGAATCCACGGACTCCTTCTTTCTTGAATTCTTCAATCAAGAACAAGCACCCACGCTTGTTTTTCTTTAAGCTTCAATGGCAGCAACTTTGTTGATAATCAAAATGTAGATAATAATCTCTATCTAGAAAACCCTAAGTTTATGTGAAGGAAAACTCCTCAAAAATCTCACAAGAGATTCACATAAACAGCAAATATGAGCAACAAAGACTTAGAGAGGTTTGGGTATAAAACCCTAGATATAAAAGAGACACTCTCTTTTCTCTCTCTAAAAAGCACTAAAAAACGTGGCTTAGGGTTTCCTTTATATAGTGGGAGAAGTAGATCTGAAACCCTAATCCTTAATGAGCTTAAGCTGCTGTTTGGGCCAACTTAAAATTTTGTAGATACGATTTTCGATTGATCGAGCCTGTTCTTCGATTGATCAAACCAAGCAGAATATGAAGTCTTCTTCCTGCAGCTTGTATGTTCTTGAATCTTGACTTGAATCACATTGAGCATTGTCTAATAAAACCTATAGACTCTAAGATCTATATCTAGACAAGTTTATGTTCACGATTTGCTAATTGTTCTAAACATTTAGAACCTAACAAACTCCCCCTTTGGCAATTCGTGACAAAACTTTCATACAAAATGAAATGCTCAAATACAAGAACAACCCAATTCAATAAAATGCCCATTACAACAAATTCAACCTAACTACTATCCATCAGTTGCAAGTGTAGACAGCAGCTCAATTGAATCAACTTGTATATTTCCTGAAACACTCAACAAACGCATAAACGCATGTGTGGAAAAAATACAAGTAAATCAAAATTAAATTCTTGACTTCACAAAACACAAAACAAAGACATATATCATGAATAACTCATAAATATAAATCAATGAGCAGTGAACAAGAAACAGAAATAAAAACATAAGTAAACTAACTCTCCCCCTAAGTTAGATACAACAAAAAGTTTTTATATTCTCCCCCTAAACAAAACAAACAAGATTCCCATAAATCAATAATTTCTCCCCCTTTTTGTCACGTATTGACAAAGACAACTCATACAAAGAGTAAACAGTCAACATACGCAATAAAGGATAAGAGAAAATAGAGAATCAAGGGGAACACAAAATAATTCAACTCTATAGAAAATAGAGACAGCTCCCCCTATGAACAACACAGGTTAAAAAAAAACTTTTCTCCCCCTATAAAAATAGGAAAAACACAACAAGTTGTGGGAAAAACAGTTTTGGGGAAAAATAAAGGGGGTGGGGGAAAATCAGCAGCAGCAGCAGCATCACCAACAGGATCAGGAACATCCTCACCAGTAGGACCAAAGTTAAAAACACACAAACCAAAGTTAAAAAAACTAAGGTGAGGATACACATGAAGAAAAATATTCTCTCTTTCAATAAAATGCAAACATGGTACTATGTGACCCATAAACAGTTGCATGACTAGAGAAAATATTTGCACATTGATTATCCATCATATCTGTTAGGTTCTAAGGTCTTAGGATTTTATGTATTTAGAACTCTAATTTGTAATGTTAGCAAATCATGATCAAAACAATGTATTTAGTCTTGTTTAGGCTTGCTCAAAGTTGGTTTATTATTGTAAAGTTGGAATCGAGTGGCTGCAAAAGTACTTGGGACTTTCGGCCTGGCTCGATCGATCGAAGAATAGACTCGATCGATCGAAAATCGCACAGGTTGATTTTTCTACAGAATTTCCAACTCAGCCCTACTTCATTAAACGTTTAGGGTTTTATGTTTTTTACCCTAGGTATATAAACTAAACCCTAGCCACGTTTTTGAAGGTTGTCCATATTGCTTTGTTGCTCATACATTGCTGTTTTGTGTAAATTTCGTGTGAGATCTTTGAGGAGTCTTCCTTTACACAAAACTTAGGGTTTTCAAGGTAGAGATGATTTCAACATCTTGAAGATCATTAGAGTTGCAACCATTTGAACTTAAAAGAAAAACAAGCGGGGAGCTTGTAGCTGATTGAGGAATTCAAGAAAGAAGGAGTCCGTGGATTCGGAACTTGCATGTGGTCGTGTCAGTAAGTTCTACTGGTGGGTAGTATTAGGAAGTCGAGCGGGGAGCTTGTAGTCCTTTTGTAAGAACTTTAATTCGTTCATAGTGAATTCTGGTTTGCCTTGAGGATCGGTGGGTCAAATCCTCCCCAGGTTTTTACCGTGTGGTTTCCTGGGTGATCATATCACTGTGTCTTTTATTATTCCACTGCTTTATTATTATTCCACTGCTTTATTATTTTGATATGATTGTTTGATTGCTTTAACCTAGAATTGCATAATTTGACTAAGTAACAACTTGGCTAATTAATCTAGGCTACGCAATCTGGTTGTTTAAGGGGTCTAAATTTCCATCAAGTGGTATCAGAACCAGGTTGCTCTTTTATTTGAGATTTTTTATCTTTGAGCTGATCCTTGACCCCTGTTGTCATAGAGCATGGACACTCTCTGTTTGTTCCTCCTCACTTTGATGGGAACAACTATGCTTATTGGAAAGTAAAGATTAAAGCATTCCTGAAATCCATTGATGAAAGGGTTTGGAATTCCGTTGAATATGGATGGGAGAAGCCCACTACTCCTGTGAGTGAGTGGCAAACTTCTGAAAAAGAAGCAGTAGGCTTCAATAGCAAAGCTATGAATACCATCTTCAATGCTGTTTCTATGGAGGAATTTAAGAGGATCTCTAATGTTGAGGTTGCTCATATTGCTTGGAAAATCCTCCAAACTGTGCATGAAGGCACAAAGGCAGTTAAGATCAATAAATTGCAACAATTGACTTCTAGATTTGAAAGCATTAGAATGTCTGATGATGAATCTTTTGATGAATTCTATGCTAAATTAAATGATATTTTCAATTCTGCTTTTAACTTGGGTGAAATCTATGATCAACCTAAAATTGTTAAGAAGATACTTAGATCTTTAACTGAAAACTTTAGACCCAAAGTGACTGCCATAACTGAAAGCAAGGATGTGGACTCCATCCCTGTTGATGAGCTTGTAGGATCTCTTCAGTCCTATGAGTCTGACCTACCTAAAACAAACAAATCCAAATCAATGGCTCTTAAGTCTGTTGATGATGTTGATGGTGGTGGATTTGATGATGAGCTCTCTGCTACAGAGATTGCCTATCTTGCCAAAAACTTTAAGAACTTTCTTAGGAATACCAATAGAAAGGCAATAGGTACTTACACTGCTGAACCTAGAAATTTTAGGAAGAATGATCCCACTAAGGTTAATAACTTTGAAAAACCTAGAGAAAGAGTAGGTCAATCTTCAAACAATTCTTTGGGTGCTCAGTGTTTTGGCTGTCAAGGGTATAGTCATGTTAAATCTGAATGTCCTACATTCTTGAAAAATAAGGGTAAAGCTATGGCTGTAACCCTTAGTGATAATGAGGTTTCTGATGATGAGTCCGGTGGTGACGAGGATGGAAACTTCATTGCTTTCACGGCTACTGCTATAGTCAATGAAAGCATATCTGCTGAGGAAAACCCTTCTGATGGGGAACTCTCTGAAGATGCAGATCTTCAAGAGGCCTATAATAACTTTGCAAAGTTGCTGCAAAGGATGCTATGAAAGTTGAACTTGACCTAAAGAAAATTGATTCTCTTGAGCTTGAAAAGAAAAATTTGCTTGTTAAACTGTTTGATGCTAATGAGCTTTTGAATAATGTTAAATCTGAGAACATGCTTTTACTTGATAAAGTTAGAACTTTGGAACATGATTTATCTGTTGCTAGATCTGCTAGTTCTAAACTTGATCACATGCTGAACGTTCAAAAGTATCCCTCTGATAAATCTGGTTTGGGATATGTTGAAAGCATCTTTGATTATGCACCACATTCCACGAATTTTGTTCCTGCATCTTCTTTTAAACCTTCTGCGAGTGTGGCTGTGAGTGAAACTGTCAAACCACCTGTGAGTGAGGTAGTCAAACCTGTAGAAATTTCACCTCCTAAGAAGATTAGGGTTGATTTGAGAGAATTTAAACCTAAGGAGCCTACCAAATCTAAGGACAAGATGCATGGTAAACCTGCTTGGGTTTGTCATTATTGTGGTAAGTCTGGACACATTCGTTCTAACTGTTACAAGCTTCAAGCTGATAAGAGAGCAAATAAACCAAAAGTGCATGTGCCTTAAGCACAAGATCCTATGGCACTAATTGGTGAATTGGTAAAGGTGTTAAACCTTTATTCCAATCCTGGAGTTGGGAATCACTCGAATATGAATAAGAACTCCAATGCTCGTGGTGCATCTAAAAAGTTTTGGATGCAAAAAACTCGAACTAATTGAGTCTTTCTGTCATGGTCCTTGTGCTTCATTGCTCTTTTCTTTTGTGACCATTGTTCTTTGGTTTTTATGTTTTTTTGTTCTAGGAGTTGCATTGCATTACATTCATGCATTTCATTCTAGGATTTATTTGTTTTCTCTTTTAATAATTAAAAAAAAAAAAAAGGAAAAGGAGAAAGCAAAAATTATGTTTAACATGATGTTTCTTGGTTTTTGAAAACAAGGTTGGTCAATTTATTTACACATAACATGTCTTATGTACCTTGTTTAGCTTTGATGAGCTTTTATATTGCACTTGACTAGTTGAAACTTTGTAGTGCATGTTGTGTGGGAAAGATGTTTGTGGTTATTAATCACTTTGTCTTGATTTTGAAGTCACATGCTATTTGACTGTCGGACTTGATCCTTTTGAGAAAGGCATAAATAACCATCTCACCACTGTTCACTAGTCAATCATGAACACCTTAGTGCATATCATAAGATTTTGTGCTCGAGAAAGTGTAGCACATGCACAAAAAGAACATAAGGTGTAGCCTCTTTAAATGCTTAAATGCTTAATGCTTAAAACTGGTGTGTACTATTAGGCTTGATGCCATTTCACATAATCTAATCTATTGTGTACTATTAGGCTTGATGCCAAATTTCACCTAAATAATGGGGCAAAATACAAGAAACTTACATGATTGCAAGCTTTTGTTCTAGGAGAAGTGGGAGTTATAGGATGTAACTCTTTAGGTGATAGTCTCTTTTGAATTCTATGTGATGAATTTTGTAGACTTTGTGATTGATTGCTATTCACATATCACCTCACATGTATCTCAAGTTTTCTGCTAGTATCTCACACTACACAAGTTACTCTTTATTTAAACACTGTACATGCTAGTGTGTGTGTTTTTGGTCTGACCAACCAAGTTTGAGAATATCTTGAGATTTGTGCACAACATATTTGTTGCTTGAGAAAATTCAATGGGAGAATGATTGAAACTTGTTTTTGAGAAAATTGGGTTTAAAATATTGGGTTTTTGAAAAAGCATTCCATCTCATACTCATGCATTTTGCTTTCATTGTTTAATGCTTTGAGGAGTTGTTTTTCAAAATTAGGTTTGTGTCTTTCAAAACTGAGTTTTTTTTCTCAAAATTTAGTGAGCCTCTGCCCAGTTCGATCGATCCAGTCTGATTTTCGATCAATCGAAAAAGTGTTTTAATTTGTCTCAAAATGACTGTTTGTTTCGATCGATCGAATGTGATTTTCGATCAATCGAAAAAGTGCTCTAGTTTGTTTCAAAATGACTGGTTCATTCGATCGATCGAATGTAATTTTCGATCAATCGAAGATCGTGGAAAAGCTTTTTTAAAAGATCAGATCCGACTTTTTCAAACACTTTTCAAATCTTTTTCAAACTTTTTCTTTCTCTCTCCGACGAGGCAAGCTCAATAGTTCCATTTTTTGTCGTTTTCCTCCGAAGTTTTTGCAAAGAATCTCTTTCCTCAAGCCGGTAAGACTCTTTTGCCCTTCCTTTTGATTTTATTTTCATGATTTCATGCATAAATCCATGCATTTAAGGGAGATTTTCGGATTTTACATTTTTGGGATTTTATGTTGATTCAAGTCTTATTTTATGCAATTGATCATTGGGTTTTTGTGGGGACACATCATAAACATGATTCTTACCTGTTAATTTGATCAATTTTGAGTTTGGTGAAAATTTGAAAATTCTAGGGTTTCTAATTGATCCGATTTGGGGCTTTTGTTAAATTGGGTAGAATTTGATGAAATTGGCTTGTTGTATTGGTGTAATTAAGCATTATAATCTATGTGCTGTGTCTTGTAATGCTCAATTCATCAATTTGTTAAAAAAAAATTTCAACAAGTGGTTTTCAATTTTTGGGGTTTTTGATAGAAATTCCCTGTTCAAGCCAATTTTGTCAAATTAATCTCAATTAAACTTAATTGTTTACTGCATTAGATCATGCATCACAACATTATTATTGTTCATGCATCATATAGATTTTTGTTCTATATTTTTTATTGTGCTAATTTGCAGTCTGCCCTGGGTTTTGTTTTCTCTTGTTCTTTTGGTTTTCACTTTGTGTCTCTGTCCTTTCCTTAGCACTATGCCTAGGAAGACTAGAGCCCGTAGGAATGTTCCCTCACCTTCTCCCTCACCCCCTCCATCCTTTGACCGTGAGAAGTTTTCTAGTGAGAAAAACCAAGAGATTTATGAGAAGCTGAACGTTAGGAGAAAGATTTGGGCTGAGCGTTCTGTTCATTTAGATGAACTTGATCCTGCCATTAGGGCAAACTTCGAGCGTAGGGGCTAGTTACCCTTGGTGGATATTTCTGATCCTCCTCCACCTTCTGCCTTGATTAGAGAGTTCTATTCAAACATCTCTATCCGCATCTATGATTCCAACACTCTAGTCAAGAGTTGGATACGAGGCGTAGAGTACTCCATTACTCCTCAGATAGTGGCTGATGCTCTAGGGGTACCTTTGGTACAGAATCCTGTCTATCCTTATGATGTGTCTCCCGAGATTAGTGATGTCTTGTCTTACATCACTGGGACTACTGTCCAGTGGGGTTCTGATCCTAGGATCACCTCTGCTGAACTTTCCGGGTTGCACTATCTTTTCTTTAGGATAGCTTGTCATTCTATCTGGCCCATTTCTCATGTTCACACCATTCCTCTCGAGAGGTGTGTATTTTTGTACGCTCTTGTTACTGATGCTCCTATTAGTTTTTCCCATCTTTTTCTTCGTTCTTTGAATGATGTTTATAGGAGTTCATCTTCTGCTCATACTCTTGTTCATCCTATTTTCATTCATAGGATTCTCCTTTATCTTGATCTTGGTGGCTTCCCTTCCTCTGGCCCATTCATGTGATAGCTCCTATAGGTGCGTCTTTTCTTAGACAAAGGGCTGCTCATCTTCGAGCTGGCTCTAAACACCCTAGGTCTGAGCCGTCTAGTAGTGCTCCTCCTCCTTCTTCTTCTGCAGGTATTGCTGGTGAGGATGTTCCTGATCTAGTTGGTGATGATGCTGCTGCTGCTGCTGTTCCTCCACCTCCTTCGACCGACTTTGATGTTCGTCGTACCCTGGAGACTGTCATGACCGTTCAGGCGGCTCATGGTCAGATTTTGGTGGACTTGCTAGATGAGTTTCGTGCTCTTCGAGCTGACTTGGCGCGTCTTCATTCACCCTCACCACCTCCTTTTGATGGCGACCTGTGATTGCCCTTTGGCATTCCGTCACAAAAAGGAGGAGTGGAGTTTTGCCTTGTAGAGGAGTTTTTGTAGTTAGGGGGAGATTTTTTGTTACTTTTTGTTGTTGAGGAGCTTGGGGAGTTTTTTAGATTGTATCTAGGTGCTTCACTTTGTATATTTTTTTTTTTGGGATATTCATGTTAGGGGGAGTAACATTGATTGATATACATGTTTTTTTTATTGATTCTTGTTGCTTTGTGATTCACTGCGTATTGATTTATATTTATGAGTTGATCATTCATATATGTCTTTATTTTGTGTTGTGTGAATCTTACAAGAATGTTATACCTGTTGTTTTACTCTTTTCTGTCACACATGCGTTTATGCGTTTGTTGAGTATTTCAGGAATATACAGGTTGATTCAACTAAGCTGCTTTCTACACTTGCAACCGATGGATAGTAGTTAGGCTGAATTTGAATTTATGAGCATTATCTCTGTAAAGGGCTGTTTACTTATAAAACTTTGAGCTTTTAATTAGGATTTTGTCACGGATTGCCAAAGGGGGAGTTTGTTAGGTTCTAAAGTCTTAGGATTTTATGTATTTAGAACTCTAATTTGTAATGTTGGCAAACCATGATCAAAACAATGTATTTAGTCTTGTTTAGGCTTGCTCAAAGTTGATTTATTATTGTAAAGTTGGAATTGAGTGGCTGCAGAAGTACTTGGGACTTTCGGCCTGGCTCGATCGATCGAAGAATAGACTCGATCGATCGAAAATCGCACAGGTTGATTTTTCTGTAGAATTTTCAACTCAGCCCTACTTCATTAAACATTTAGGGTTTTATGTTTTTTACCCTAGGTATATAAACTAAACCCTAGCCACGTTTTTTAAGGTTGTCCATATTGCTTTGTTGCTCATACATTGCTGTTTTGTGTGAATCTCGTGTGAGATCTTTGAGGAGCCTTCCTTTACACAAAACTTAGGGTTTTCAAGGTAGAGATGATTTCAACATCTTGAAGATCATTAGAGTTGCAACCATTTGAACTTAAAAGAAAAACAAGCGGGGAGCTTGTAGCTGATTGAGGAATTCAAGAAAGAAGGAGTCCGTGGATTCGGAGCTTGCACGTGGTCGTGTCAGTAAGTTCTACTGGTGGGTAGCATTAGGAAGTCAAGCGGAGAGCTTGTAGTCCTTTTGTAAGAACTTCAATTCTTTCATAGTGAATTCTAGTTTGCCTTGAGGATCGATGGGTTAAATCCTCCCCAGGTTTTTACCATGTGGTTTCCTGGGTCATCATATCACTGTGTCTTTTATTATTCCGCTGCTTTATTATTTTGATATAATTGTTTGATTGCTTTAACCTAGAATTGTATAATTTGACTAAGTAACAACTTGGCTAATTAATCTAGGCTACGCAATCTGGTTGTTTAAGGGGTCTAAATTTCCATCAATATCTCTTAAAAAAAATTTTTTTTGTAGGTCACACATAAAAAAAAATGGCATATACTAGAAAGTACATAACTTAAAAATTAATCAATCAATTTTTAAATCAAGTTGAGTACCCAATTTAGCAAAGTGTATGTATGTTATGTGTGAAAACAATGAGAGATATGACTGCAAAACTGCAAGATGGATACAGAAACAATGCAATACATGTGAATCCTAAACACAAATGATGCATGAAAAAAATTTGGTCAAAAACATAGAAATTGAAAATTTTTCAGTTTCGATCGATCGAGAATCGATCAAACATCAATCGAGTCAGGCAGACTTAAACCAAAAATTTTAATCGCAATTTCGATTGATCGAAAAATAGGTTCGATCGATCAAAAGTTTGGAAAAATCAGATTTTTGAAAAACAGAGCATTTTAATGCAGAATCCTCAAAGCACATTGTTTTATAAAAAATGCATGAGTATGAGACGAAATTTTTTTTAAAAAACACTTGAATTTAACACATTTTGCATTAAAATTAAGGAACTTTTAATCTTGGATGGCCACAACAAGATCACACACAATAAAATGTACCAAGTTTAGCAAAGAGTAACTTGTGTAGTGTGTGCAACTAGCAAAAGCTTGAGATACATGTGAGGTGATATGTGAATAGCAATCAATCACAAAGTCTACAAAATTTATCACATAGAATTTAAAAGAGACTATCACCTAAAGAGTTACATCATATAACTCTCACATCTCCTAGAACATAACCTTGCAATCATGTAAGTTTCTTGAATTTGTCTCATAATATACACACCAATTTTAATTATGTGATTTGGCATCAAGCCTAATAGTACACACCAATTTTAAGCATTAAGCAATTAAACCGAGGCTACACCTTATGTTCTTTTTGTGCATGTGCTACACTTTCTCGAGCACAAAATCTTATGATATGCACTAAGGTGTTCATGATTGGCTAGTGAACAGTGGTGAGATGGTTATTTATGCCTTTCTCAAAAAGATCAAGTCCGACATTCAAAAAACATGTGACTTCAAGATCAAGACAAAGTGATTAATAACCACAAACATCTTTCCCACACAACATGCACTACAAAACTCAAACTAGTCAAGTGCAATAAATAAGCTCATCAAAGCTAAATAAGGTATATAGACTTGTTATGTAAAGATAATATGGCCAATCATTGATTATAAATTCAAGATGCGAAATACAAATCACAAAAATCTTTTTGGTTTTTAACAAACTTTATGACCAAAAACAAAAAGCACATATTATGCTAAATGAACAATGCAAAAACAATGCATGATAGTGCAAAACTAAGTTATAGAGGGTACACAAATAAGAAATATCAATTTCTTAATTAACCCTTGAGTACATGTACAAACTAGTACATACTCACACAAAATCAGAAATAGTTTAGCACAAACTATTCAAGTTTCTCCACAATGTTAAGCATGTTCTAAATCAAGAGAGAGATATCATAACTCATGTAATCCTCAAGAAAAATAAAACTAGACACAAAATAAAATATTTTTGTCTTTTTGAAATTTTTCAATGTTTTTGGATTTTTTTTTTTTTTAAAAACAACCTAAAAAAAAAACGAAACAACCAAAAACAAAAACAAAACATGTCTACAAATAATTGAAAGAATTAAATCAAGGACAAGTTAACAACACTCACCTTGGAGAATCTTTTCTCACCCATTTAGCACGTGTATTCGGCTTTGTAGGTGAAAATCCATGGGAAGCAGAGTGTATTTGAGGGATTACACAAATCTTCTGAGAAAGACTGAAATCCTGCAAATTCCTTTCACAAGCCAACAAGTTTAAATTTTTCAAAAGCATATGAAACAATTTATTTGGACTTATGGTAGGAAAAATATCATCACATGTCCTAGATTGAAATATAGATTGCTTAAATTTCAATTTATGACAATTAGGACGAATATGACCACAGACACCACAAAAGTGACAAACAGGAACAAATTTAGGAACATCAGTATTCCTAACAGCAAATCTATTCTCAGATTTTGGTTTTTACCTCAACAAAGAACAGTTTGGTCTAATATGACCAACAACACCACAATGGTGACAAGTAGGCACAAAAACAGAATTCTTATGCTCTCTAACAATAGGTTTAGACTTAGGTGTAGAAACTTCAGCGTCTACATCAGAACTTTTACCTTTGTCTAATCTAGCAAAATAAGCCTTTTCTTTATTATTCCTCTTAAAAGGAGGGATATAAACTGTCTCAGTTTTAAGTTTAAGAGAAACAGAAACCCTTCTGTTATCAACAGCAGGCTTGGTACTAGTCAAATTTTCAATTTTAGTTTTAGATTCAACTAACTCTTGTTCCAAGCTTTTCATCTTCTCATCTTGAGAGGAAATTTGATTTCTCAAAAATTCATTTTTTTTATTAGACTCATCTAATCTCACAATCAAATCATCTTTTTCAAGATTAGCCAATTTTAACTCTTCTTTAAATTTCTTAGCAATTTTCAAAGATTTAGATAATTCCCTACGAAGAGTTTCAAAAGCATCAAAAAAATCAACAGAAACAATAGTGTCCTTTTTATTCAAAACATCACAAGCATCAATAAAATCAGCAGAAGCGTGAGTAGAAAGACACTTCAAATTATCCATGACAACAGGGGTCAAGGATCAACTCTTAGATCAAAAGATCTAAAACAGAAGAGCTACCCGCTCTGATACCACATGTTAGAAATTTAGACCCCTTAACACACAACCAGATTGAGTAGCCTAGTTAATTAGCCAAGTTGTTACTTAGTCAAATTAAGCAATTCTAGGTTAAAACAATCAAACAATCATATCATGAAAATATATAGTAGCGGAATAATAAATAACACAAGATATGATCACCCAGGAAAACCAAACCGGTAAAAAAACCTGGGGAGGATTTTATCCACCGATCCTCAAGGCAAAACTGAATTCACTATGAAAGAATTGAAGTTCATACAAAAGGACTTACAAGCTCCCCGCTCGACTTCCTAATGCTACCTACCAGTAGAACTTACTGACACGACCCCGTGCAAGCTCCGAATCCACGGACTCCTTCTTTCTTGAATTCTTCAATCAAGTACAAGCACCCACGCTTGTTTTTCTTTAAGCTTCAATGGCAGCAACTTTGTTGATAATCAAGATGTAGATAATAGCCTCTATCTAGAAAACCCTAAGTTTATGTGAAGGAAAACTCCTCAAAGATCTCACAAGAGATTCACATAAACAGCAAATATGAGTAACAAAGACTTAGAGAGGTTTGGGTATAAAACCCTAGATATAAAAGAGACACTCTCTTTTCTCTCTCTAAAAAGCACTAAAAAAACGTGGCTTAGGGTTTCCTTTATATAGTGGGAGAAGTAGATCTGAAACCCTAATCCTTAATGGGCTTAAGCTGCTGTTTGGGCCAACTTAAAATTCTACAGATACGATTTTCGATTGATCGAGCCTGTTCTTCGATCGATCGAACCAGGCAGAATATGAAGTCTTCTTCCTGCAGCTTGTATGTTCTTGAATCTTGACTTGAATCACCTTGAGCATTGTCTAATAAAACCTATAGACTCTAAGATCTATATCTAGACAAGTTTGTGTTCACGATTTGCCAATTGTTCTAAACATTTAGAACCTAACATAATTCAATAGTGACATGGGAAAATATTTGATGGAGGCAATGAATTGACTTAAAAGTAGAAGAGAAAATATGTGTTTTTCATTTGTGTATTTGTACAAAAAGAGAAGGCCTATCAACTTGTATGTATTTACAGCTAAAAATGGATGCCCATGATAATTTCTGAGCTAGTGGTTGAGGATATTGAGAAAGGAAACTCGGGTCTTCACTAGACGCCTTGACAAACATTGAATCACCTCTTCAACATCTTGAATGCTTGACTCCAACTTCTCCATCCAGTCCTGCACATTCTGAACATGGATGGAGTAATCACATTTGCTTGTCTTGTGACTAACAAGAGACTGTAATGCCGCATCTACCTTCTCAAAGTCATTTCCATCTGTTTCTTCACCCTCACATGCTATTCTTTTGGGGTGCACCAGCTTGGAAACTACAAACCAGCCGCTTGATTTTGATTGTAAATTTGATCCAGCTATGATGGTCAAGAGTGATTTAAAAACCAAGGTAGTTCCAGCCTCTAGCTCTTTTAACAAGCTAACAATGGCTAGATCTTCATTTTTCTTAGAGTTCAACTCAGTTTGCATGCCCTTTAAGACCTTCTTAATTGCCTTTTTTGCCACCTTCCTAGAGGCCAAGTATTTTTCAACCTCCCTTGCAAGCTCCATTTTACTGCCATGTCTTCTGCGCAGGGTTGATTGAAGTTCACGAGTACATTCCTTTGTTTGCAACAATGCATCCCTTGCAATACCACACACATCCAAGAGCCTGAGAGATCCATCCAACAGCTCATTCAACCATTTCTGATTCTGCTCTTGGGCTAAGGCTTGTGAAAAAGGCAAGAGGAGCAAGTTATCAACACAGTCATGCAAATCTTGAAGCCCAATTAGTTTCTGGCTTAATGAAGTTGATGATGAAGAGGTTGCTTCAAAACATCTCAATTTGCTCAATTGTTCATCGAATTCTGATATGAGCGGGTGTGCTCTGGTGGGAAAGCTGTTAGAGCGAAAATGGTGGTTGATCGGAGAGGCAGCCATGTTTTCCAAAAACAGGAAAATACTTCTTGCAGTTGAATGTACAATCTTGTGCAGCAATTGCCTTGCTTTGCTTTGCTTTATTTAACATCTTCTCAATATATATGATGAGGCGAGGTGGACATAAGGAATCACAATATTTTCAAATCTCAATGAGTGGTAACATGATTTTGATCTGGATCTAGACACTCTCTCAGCATTGTCTACGCAGCGTCTCCCTCTCGCCAACTTCCCAACTCAACATCCAATTATTTTATGCTTCTTAACTTACAGGAGCATCTTTGTAGAAGATAACACTACATATTGAATTAAAAAATGATTGATAAATAAGTAAGTTATTAAATTGCAATTGAAGATAGATGACCTAATGTTTGATAAATAATTAAGCCACCAATGGTGTTATATATGAAGCTGGGGAATGAGCTTATGGGAGACAATGTTGCTGTGCCACCTGATTCTAAGATATTGTGTCTTATTTAATTTTGTAAAACAGTTACAGATAAAACAGACGTTGCAGAAATTATTGAGAGAGTGATGCCATATTTTTTTGCTGGTGTATCCATTTATGATAGACAAGACTGCATTGTCACTTGTTCTCATAAATTGATAATCCCTCACGGATTGAAAACTTGGTCAAGTACAATGAAAGGAAAAATCCTTGGAAGGAAGGTGGGTTTCACAGCAAGAAAAGCCTTTCACCATGTTAACTTTTACTATACTAACCACCAATATTATAGTCCTACCTTTCTTTATTCAGTAGTACTACGCAAATTATTAATCATTGCTGCTGGAAACCATAAGGATTCATACATTTCCTACAATAAAAGTAAGCATATGAATTTAGAAAGAAATGCATATACATATGCTTGCAATTACGGTAAATAATTAACATAACAAGATTTTAAAAATCTATGAAATTTCTAATGAGAATTTAATGGATATAGCAGACAAGACAACCTGATTGTAATTAATGTAACACATATTACACAGTTATAGTAATTTTATAATACATGTGCGCACGAGTGACATAACCATCTTGTCTCCCAGAAACTCAAGCTGAGCCATTGTTAGATTGGCTAATGCTTATTTCTTATTTGAGAACATGGTGCTGTTACCACACGTATGTTGAATATTTTATATATCAATGTTCAAACTTTTATGTCATGAAGGGAAGTACTCGTGTGATTTTATAAGTTAAATCACATACACCTGTATATGATAGTTCGTTTCTTAATGATATCATTGACTTGACTATGTGATTGTTGTGCCGTAGGCCCGTAGGCAGGCAAGATATGCATAAGAGACTTCTCCGTTTCTGTTCATAATGTAGAAAATTTTATAGGCTGATTCATTAATAACATGGGTTGTCTCTCAAAGGGAGACAGTCAGGATTATTAATTGCTTAAGCATACAAAATTCAAGTAAACCATGTGAGTGTCAATGATTTTAAATGTGTATTAATCAAATTTTTTGAAACAGTCAGAACATTTATATCTCTTGTTTTTGTTTTTCTTTTCTGTTTTTCTGTTCCAACTCTCTAAGTGGAGGAGCTTGGTCCTCAACCAGATTCAAGCCCTGCATCCTCTTAATGCACAGTGTATATCAAGGGAACCCGTAGGTTAGAATGTTAAAACATTCTGAGGCACCAAATATAAATTTCAGTGACTTAAACCACCTCCTATTAGTGAGATGATCATTTACTATATTTTTATTACCAAATTTTGTACAGAGGTCTTGAGACTGAAACTTTCATGTGGTATTTTGTGAGATCCAATATTCTAGAATTTATTGAAATTGAACCATTCTTGTGCTAGGAATGAATACTCAATTATTTCTTAATGAGAGTGAATTGACTTGGATGTAGAAGACAAAATATATCTGTATTTCATTCATTAATGTGTACAAAAAGAGAAGGTCTATCATGTACAAATTTACAGACAAAATTGATGCCCATGATGATTTCAGGGCTAGTGGTTGAGGATGTTGAGAAAGGAAACTCGGGTTTTGACTAGATGCCTAGAAAGACATTCAAGCACCTCTTCAACATCTTCAATGCTTGACTCCAACTTCCCCATCCAGTTCTGCACATTTTGAACAAGGATGGAGTAATCGGATTTGCTTGTCTTGTGACTAATGAGAGATTGTAATGCCGCATCTGCCTTGTCAAATTCATTTGCATCTGTTTCTTCATCCTCAGAGTACTTTTTTTGGGTGCACCAGCTTGGAAACCACAAACCAACCATTTGATTTGGAATGCAACTTTGGTCCAGCTATAAAGGTCAAGAGTGATTCAAAGACCATGACAGTTACAACTTCTAGCTCTTTTAACAAGCTCACCATGGCTAGATCTTCATTTTTCTTACAGTTCAACTTAGTTTGCATGCCCTTTAAGGCCTTCTGCATTGCCTTTTTCACCACCTTCCTAGAAGCCAAGTATTTTTCAATCTTCCTTGCAAGCTCCATTTTATTGCCATGTCATCTGCGCAGGGTTGATTGAAGTTCACGTGTGCATTCCTTTGTTTACAACAGCGCATCCCTTGCAATACCACACACATCCAAGAGCCTGAGAGATCCATCCAACAGCTTGTTAAACCATTTCTGATGCTGTTCTTTGGCTAAGTCTTGTGCGCAAGGCAACAGGAGCAAGTTATCAACACAGTCATGCAAATCTTGAAGGGCAATGAGTTTCTGGCTTAATGATGTTGATGATGAAGAGGTTGTTTCAGAACCTCTCACTCTGCTCAATTTTTCATTGAATTATGAAATGAGCGGGTGTGCCCTTTTGGGAAAACTGTTGGAGCGAAAATGATGAAGGGAGGTTTGGTTGACCGGAGAGGCAGCCATGTTTACCTAAAACAAGAAAGACGTCCTGCAGTTGAATTTACAATTCTGTGTATCAATTTGCTTTGCTTTAGTTAATATCTTCTCAATATATATGGTGGGGGTGAGGTGAACATAAGGAATCTCATTATTTTTATATATCAATGTGTTGTGACATGATTTTGATTTGGATCTAGACACTCTTTCAGCATTGTTTATGCAGCGTCTCCATCATGTCAGCTTCCCAACTCAGTATCAATTATTTTAAGCTTCTAAAGTCACAGGAGCATCTTTGCAGAAGATAACACATATTGAATTGGACAATGATCAATATGATATGCAACAGCGACATCCACACCATCTCTTCTGGTACAACAAAAGGCAAAGCTCCTCTATCCAGTTGTGCCTGCCTGCCTTGTTAGGAACCGTGGGGCTACAGCACTACACTAAATGAATTACTAACGATGTTCATGCTTATATGTGGAATAGCTACCTAATTTATTTTTGTTTCTACTAATTAAATATTGTTATTATATAGTTTTAACAATATTTTGAGTTGCATGCATTGCATGATCCTTTGGAAGATGAATGATTTAATAATTTATGTAATATACAGTCTTAATGGGAAGATAATAGACTTAATCCAATCTTAAACTCATTGTTGACCTTTTGTCTCTTTCTCACTGTCACAAAATATGCATCTTTTCTACAAAGTATAGACCAGTAGAGAGAGAACTTTCATTTATATTTCCCTTTCTCTGGTAAGGACAGAAACTTTGGTGGTTAATCATTGGAGCTTTTTGGAAAATCTATGATCACAACTCCAGATCTCTTACTTTTAGTTGGTGACATTAAAATTGGGGAGAGTCCAATCGAGGCCAACTGCCAATCAATAACACTTTTTGGATACAATAGTTTGATCAGGATTATAATTGCTGCCTCATACTTTTTTTGCTATTCCCTTGTTCTGGATATTATTAGCAATTGTCATTCAAGGTTGATTTTTTGGAGCCAAATAAGTCTGGAACATTTCGTCATGGTTGATGCAATCGATTGAATAGTACTTTAGCTACATTTTGTCTATGCCACCTTACTGTAGTACACTAGAGGAAATGTCAAAAAAACACTATTTAGAACGGTGTTGATTTGTTCAGTAGCATGCTAAGTTAGACCTAAAAGATATGTTCCACAATCACAAATTCGTAGAAAAAAATTTCTATGAAATTTATGAAGTTGCTGTGGATCCATATGAGATTTTAGGAAGTACATATGTAACACTGGTTTAAGTTTAACACATAATCAGGCACTCTAATCCTCCTTGAAATGTTGACTTCTAGCTCTATTTTGTCCAACAATGTTCATTCTCACACCCATCCTACTTGTCTTGCAACCTGTGTAAAGTGCATCATTCAATCTCATAATACACAAAATTTTGTGGCTTCTTGATCACTTGCTACACCTTTGTAATGCGCTGGTTTGGGTACATAAGGATGGGAACATTGCAAGAGAGAAAATCCTTCCAACTTCATTCGGGTGCTGCAGTATTGTGGCCTACATCCAAGGTGAATTTAGGTTCTTTTGTGCTTTTTACAATCTACAACAAGACCTCCTTATTGACGCCACATTCATTTAAGTGCTGGGGAAATATAAATAAAATCACCCCTAAGTATCGTTTGGGATCTCCTTATTTTGCTGAAACTGAAAATTTTTTGCTGAAAGTATCATAAATAAAGGTAAAAGTTAAATGAAATAATACAGTGGAGCCCATGAATAGTATTAAAAAGTACAATAAGTCTTATAAATAGTAGCAAAAATAAATTGAATAACAAAAATAAAATTAGTTGGCAAAAATAACTGAAGCCAAACGCACAAGTCCAAGTAATCGCAATAAATATAGAAGTCAATAAACATTCTATATCTGTATCTGTACACCACAGGTCCACAACCCATTCTATCTACAACAGGGCAGACTGGACAGAAGGGGGCTCTATGACCAAATTATATATACATGTATACATTCAATGTTCCTCCAATGTCCTCCTAACCTTTTCCATCTGTTACCCTTTCACTATTTCTTCTACCTCTTCTCCATCTATTTCCCCAACAACTTTTTAATCTTCTTTGTTGCGCCTTTCATCTTGATAATTAATCTGTGAAACCATAATAAAGCAAGTAAGCAATGAACTTTTTTTATCCCAAAAAAAAAAAAGCACACATTAATCAAATTCAAAGGCTGTAGTCTAGAAAAGTACCCAATCCTGGCAACCATATATATGTCAATAAAAGTGGGGGTGACTGTGCCATTCTCGTAGCCCAATACAATTTTCCCACTGTCCCTTATTCTGGATGCTCTTACATATAACTTTTGTTCATCTCCCACATAAACTCTAACATTGACAGGACGATCTGGATTATGTTCAATGCCAAAATCGTTGTAGCACATATATATGTGGTCACCAGCTGGGATTATAAATTCTTTGAATTCAAAATTACCAGGATCCCGGGTCACTTTCACCACCATAGTTTCGTTAGACTCATTTTCAACCTTAGTGTTCCTTGACCACAGGCTAGCCATTGAATTATACAAGTCTCTAAAAGAGAGAGAGAGAAAGAAAAAGAAAGCAAAATAATCAAAGAGGAGAGTAGTTGCTTTGATCATCTATGTATGCTTGACTTTGACGGTTCAACAAAAGCAAAACAACATAATAATCTAAAGAAACACATAATTATAAGAGACATTAACAACTTAATGTTCTGGTTCCAAAAAAAAAAGAAAAATAGTTCTTATAAGAACAGTTTCGACCACTTACTTGTGAGTGTTAAATTGGGAGTAAAAGGAGCAATAACACCAAACCGGTTGAAGTCTTAAACTTCTAAGAAAAGAATTCCGGCAACAGAAATGTTAAGAAAGGGCAGGCTGTCAGGAGTTCTCGAGACACAATGTAAATTCAAATTTCTTGGCAGGATATCTTGAGTGCGTTCTGATTCTCATTTATAGTAGACTACTAGTCCATATAAACTCATTTTCTTGGTAGCCAAGTTAATCAGCTTACACTTCTCACTATCAACAATAATTACTGTTCTAGAAGGAGGACAAGTTTGAAATATACTGGTCCAAAAAATATTCCACATAGTGATTCCCAATCCTGCTCAAAGCATTGGCTATTGACGTAAAATCCCTTTATCTCCAAATGGTTACTTGTTTTGGAAAATTAACCATGTGGATCTTGGTTTAAAAAATATTTTTAGAAAATTTTTAGAAAAAAAAAATTAATTGATTTCTTTGACAATTTTTTTATATTTTCCATAAAAGTAATATTAATTTTTTTTTAAAAAAATGATTTAATAATAAATGTTCTAAAGGCATCAGTCCCACATAATTATAAAAAAAATACTCATGTCCAAAATCGCGCTAAAGCCCTAACTTCCACTAATCTTTTTTCTCTTCTATCTTTCAACTTTTTTCTCTTCCCAAATCACACTAAATACTCTATATTTTTGTTATAGACCAAATTTTAACTAAAATAATAGAGAAAGAAAAATATTGAATTCTGCATAACTTTTAAGAACATTCAAGTTAGTGAGGATACAACTTTGCAGATTTATTACTATATTCTTGACACTTTTATGTTAATTTCTTTTTTTTTTTATTTTAAAAATCAACTTACATATATAACTCCTATGTATTTGGATAAGTTTCTCAAAAAAAAAAAGAGAGAGATTAGTTTCTTAATTTGATTGTCATTAACTATGAAGTAATTATTTTTGTTTTCTTTATTTTAATAATAATGAAATATATATTTGTAGTTCATTGAGATTATGGAGAACCTAATCATAATAATGATTTTGATTCAAATTCTAAACTGACTCATGTTGAGGTATATTTTGCAAATCTTCCAATTGAGTAAACAAAAGTAGGTATGAAAAAACAAACTAAAATTTACATTTATATTAGATTTTGAATGACATTTACAATAGGAATTGTTATTAATATTTATTTAGGTTAATTTAATTTTCAATTCTGTGTATCAATTTTCTTTCCTTTAGATAGCATATGCTCAATTTATGTAGCAGGGGTGAGGTTGACATAAGGAATCTCAATGAGGTGTGAAACATAATTTTTCAGCATTACCTTAAAAATTAACAGTTGAATTAAAATTTTTAATACTATGCCAACGTGGCAGTTTATGTGGCATGAAATAATATAATTTTTTGTCCATTAGTCACATCAACATTTTTCATCCATCATTTAACAGTAAAGATCATTTTGATACAATGCCAAAAAAGTTAGAGACTAAATCGACACATTTAAAAAGTTAATGACCAAATTGACACATAGCATAAATTTTAGGGATCAAATACGTAATCTGATAAAAGTGGGTCACCTAATCTGATAATTACATGTGCTTAATTGAAACGGTTATAGACCAAGTATCTTTAACAAGTGTTGAAAACAATGAACTCCAAGACTTTTTTTTTGAGAATGAATGAACTCCAAGACTGAAGAAGCTACACATTCTCTGTTCTAGAAGGCCGTCATTTTTGAAGTATAATTTGGATTCATAGTTGCGTTCAAAAGAATGCACCCTGCCAGTATTTCATGATCAATCAGCATATCTCTCAATCGTTGCTGTCTTAGCAAAGACTGTAGCATTAGGGCCGTTTGGTAACGTTGTTCTAATAACGTTATTTGTATTTTTTAGAAATATGTGTGAATGAAAAAATATGTGAAAATACGTGTAATGTTGTTTAAAAACTGAAAATATGTGTTTAAACACATGTACCAAACGAGCCCTTACTATCCAGTACTTCATTCATATGTTTTTTTTAGAGCTACGTTCGCAACATTTTTATTAGATTTTGAATTCATTACTGGAATTAATTTTTTGGCAACTAATAATAGTCAATAACATGTTATTTAAAATTTGTCATGAAAGTATTATAAATGTATTAAAAACATAAAATCTCTCATTTTCAGTCACATAAAGCCATTTTTACTGTCTCTATTCTCTTGTGGCGGCCAATCATGAATCCACCTTAACCATTAAGTTTTCTCTGTTCCACTTGACTTTGGAATGAGCCACAAGTGGAGTGAGAAAATCCGTATAAATCTAGGTGCTCCCTTTCGTTTGTACTACGGAAGGAAAGGCATTGGTGAGAGCGAGTAAGCACCAAATAAAAAGTACAAAGTCGACAGTAGCTTGGTCAAATACAAGATAAGGTGCACGGGTGCAATTGACTAAGTGAGCACGAACAAGAAGCTAATATATTTGACAGTAGTTTGGTCAAATATATGAAAAATATTTTCCTGTTCTTGATGATTTAATCTGATTTTATGATAAGTGAACAAGAAGTTAATCAAATGCTTGAACAATCATTAACTTTATTTATTTATTTATTTTTGAATCATTAATTTCATAACAAAAAGTTATAATAACATGATAACAATACACAAACATGTAACAAATAAATCAAATTTCCTAATTATGAAATTATAGAAAGTTAGGTTATATTTATACTATACATGTACCCATTCACACAAATAACATTATAAAAAAAATAAAAATTAAAAAGAATATACACAATCAATACCAGATACGAACTCAATATATATATAAGTAGAGACCTCATGCATGAGAGTATGAGATTCTACCATGTAGTGCTTTGTATGAGTAGTCATTTAGCCTTTCACCTTTCCTGATGATGCTGAAAAAACCACCAGTAAGCCACACGATACTCACACGGTCAAGATAACACATGCACAACAGAAAAGAAAGACCTAACAAAGAGCACTAGTGTTTTTCTCCACACAAAGTTTCGAATGTTTTTCTCCATGATAGTGGCTAGAGCTTCTGCTTCCACCCATTTAGTGAAATAGTCGATACCAACTACCAGAAACTTTAGCTGCCTAATTGTCGTCGGGAAAGGGCCCATGATATCTAGTCCCCATTGTGCGAATGGCCAAGGGGCTGTCATGGGGGTCAGCTCTTCGGACGGTTGCCTGATGAAGTTACTAAACCTTTGACATTTGTCGCAGGCCTTGACATAAACTTGTGCGTCCTTCAGCATTGTAGGCCAATAGTATCTTGCTCGGATCAATTTGTGTGCTAACGACCGTGCCCCCAAGTGGTTTTCGCAGATACCCTCGTGGACTTCTCTCATTGCGTAATCTGCTTCCTTGTGGCTTAAACACCTCAGGTATGGTAAAGAGAATCCTCTTTTATATAAGATATCTTTTATTAGCACAAATCGTGATGCTTGGACCTTCAACTTCCTTGCGGCATCTTTCCCGTCTGGTATTGCGCCAGTTCTCAGGTAGGATACTAGTGGCGTAGTCCAATTGCTTTCAGAATCTACTTCCTGCATGTTCGTTCCGTCATCAATAAGTGGGGAGACTTGAATAAATGATAATACCTATTCGGGGACAAGCATAAATTCTGCTGAGGCAACCTTTGCTAGACGGTCAGCATATTCGTTTTCCTCCCTTGGGATTTGAAACATAGTTGTGTCTGAATATTCCTCTTATTAAAAAATAATGCGTTTGTAGAAAAGTACCTGCCCCTTTGGGCTTAAAAAGACATATTGTAGCAAAAAATTGTCCAAGTAAAACTAGTAATTGTAGTAAAACTGAATAAACTGGGAAATTAGGGAGCGTCGTTGTTCTTCATGTTATCTCTACCGGTAGTATTTCTGTAGGTGCTTCGTGTTCCATGGGTGCTGCAGCTTTCGCCCGTCCAGCGTCTCGAGATGGTAAGTTCCCTTCCTCTGCCATGATATAATCCTGTAGGGTCTTTCTCAGTTGGGGCCGAGCTTTCCTTGTGAAGGATCTCTAGTAGCACCCATTACCTTCCGTAGTACAAGATCCCCCCACCTGAAAATCTCTATGAATGACATTGGAGTTGTAGTGTTTTGCCATTAGATTCTAATACTGCGCCAATCTTTGCTTCGCTGCTGCCTGGACTTCGTCCACCAGGTCGAGTTGAAGGCGCATGGCCTCTTCGTTCTTATCCTCGTCGTAGTTTTTCACCTGATAGCTTGTGAGCCCTACTTCTGCTGGGATGATAGCGTTACTTCCGTAGGCTAGTCGAAACGGCGTTTCTCTAGTGGGTGTTCTTGCTATAGTTCGGTATGCCCACAGAACACTTGGTAGCTTGTCCGGCCAGATACCCTTTGCCCCCTCGAGCCAGGTCTTGATGATCTTGAGTAAGGATCGATTCGTGTCTTCAACTTGCCCGTTGGCCTGTGAGTGTGCGGGCGATGAGTAGTGATTCTTGATACCTAGCTCCGAACAGAAGTCCCTAAATGCGCTGTTGTCGAATTGCTTTCCGTTGTCGGAGACAAGCACTCTGGGTAACCCATATCTACAGATGATATTTCTCCACACAAAGCTTCAAATGTTTTTCTCCGTGATAGTGGCTAGGGCTTCTGCTTCCACCAATTTAGTGAGATAGTCAATACCAACAACCAGAAACTTTAGCTGCCTAACTGCCGTCGGGAAGGGGCCCATGATATCTAGTCCCCATTGTGCGAATGGCCAAGAGGCCGTCATGGGGGTCAGCTCTTCAGACGGTTGCCTGATGAAGTTACTGAACCTTTGACATTTGTTGCAGGCCTTGACATAAACTTGTGCCCTTCAGCATTGTAGGCCAATAGTATCCTGTTCAGATCAATTTGTGCACTAACGATCGTGCCCCCGAGTGGTTTCCGCAGATACCCTCGTGGACTTCTCTCATTACGTAATCTGCTTCCTCGTGGCTTAAACACCTCAGGTATGGTTGAGAGAATCCTCTTTTATATAAGATATCTTTTATTAGCATAAATCGTGATGCTTGGACCTTCAACTTCCTTGCGGCATCTTTCCCGTCTGGTATTGTGCTAGTTCTTAGGTAGCATACTAATGGCACAGTCCAATTGCTTTCAGAATCTACTTCCTGCACATTCGTTCTGTTATCAATAAGTAGGGAGACTTGAACAAATGATAATACCTGTTCGAGGACAAGCATAAATTTTGCTGAGGTAGCCTTTGCTAGACGGTTGGCACATTCGTTTTCTTCCCTTGGGATTTGAATGAATCTGACTTCGAGGCTCCTGATTCAATCCTTCACCTCTTGCAGATGCCTCTTCATCCTTTCATTCTTGCATTCGTAGCCGCCGTTAACTTGACTTGTTACCACTTGGGAATTGCAATGTACGCCATGTTTTCCGCACCCACTGCTTTTGCGAGGTCTAACCCTGCCACCAATGCTTCATACTCGGCCTCATTGTTGGTCGTGGGGAAGTCTAGTCGGATCATGCATTCGATCTTATCCCCTTCTGGGGTTTGGATTACCACACCGGCCCCTCTTGCTCGTCTATTGGAAGACCCGTCCTTGTGGATGCTCTATTGTGCGGCAGTTTCTGCTTCCTTGCCTTCCGATTGAGTAAATTCGGCGATAAAGTCAGCCACAGCTTGCCCTTTAATCGCAGTTCGCAGGTAATATTGTATATCGAATTCGCTCAGCTCTATTGCCCATAATGCCATTCGTCCGGCAGCCTTAAGGCTACTCATGGCTCTTCTCAGGGGCTGATCTATCAAGACTATGATGGTGTGTGCCTGGAAGTATGGTTTGAGCTTTCGTGCCGCAGTTACTAGCGCGAAGGCCAATTTCTTCATTTGGGGGTACCTCTCTTCTAGTCCTCGGAACGCCCGACTTATGAAGTAGACAGGTTTTTGGGATCCTTCTTCCTCTCTTACCAAGGCCGCACTGACTGCTACTTGCAAAACTGCTAAGTAAAGGTAGAGTTCTTCCCCTAGTTTAGACGGGCTGAGCAATGGTGGAGATGAAAGGTATTTCTTCAAATCTTCAAAGGCCTTCTAGCACTCGTCCGTCCACTCGAATGACTTTCTCAAAGTGCGGAAGAATGGTAGGCATTTGTCCGTCGCTTTTGAGACAAACCTGTTCATGGCTGTAATTTTGCCATTTAAGCTTTGCACCTCTTTGACCATCCTCGGTGGTTCTAACTCCATTATGGCCCGTATTTTATCCGAGTTAATCTCAATACCTCTTTGAGATACCATGAAGCCCAAGAATTTCCCTGTCGTCAGTCTAAACGTGCATTTGTTTGGATTTAGCTTCATGTTATACGACTGGAAGGTGTCGAAGGTCTCCCGGAGGTCGTTTAGGTGATCATCTTCACGCAGGCTCTTTACTAATATGTCATCAACGTAAACTTGTACGTTCCTCCCAATTTGGTGCGCGAACATTTTGTTCATCAATCTCTGGTACGTCACCCCCGCGTTCTTGAGCCTAAACGGCATCACCTTGTAGCAAAAGAGTCCTTGGCTAGTAACAAAGGAGGTTTTCTCTTAATCAGCCTCCTCCATCTTGATTTGATTGTAGCCCGAAAAGGCATCCATGAAGTTCAGGAGCTAATGTCTTGTCGTCGAGTCTACCAAGGTATCTATCCGCGGGAGTGGGTAGCTGTCCTTCGAGCACACCCTATTGAGGTCCGTGAAATCGACACACATTCGCCACTTCCCATTAGGCTTTTTAACCATAATTATGTTTGCTAACCAGTCAGGGTAGTATACTTCTCAAATGAAATTTGCTTCCAATAGTTTCCTGACCTCTTCTGCTATTGCTTTGTCTCGCTCCTGAGCGAACACTCGCTTTTTCTGTCGGACGAGTGAGGATGCGGGGTTCATATTCAACCTATGATCTATGATTGAGGGATCAATCCCAGGCATGTCCTCGTGGCTCCACGCGAACACGTCTTGATTCATCCTAAGAAATGTTGTGAGGGCTTGTCGTATTGGCTGGCTGGCCAACGTCCCCATTCTAGTCATCCGTTCAGGTCTTGATTCATCAAGGGTCATTTCTTCTAGTTCTTCAACCGGTTTCGCTTCGTTGCTCTTCTATGCACATGGTCTGCTGGTGATCTTCCATCTCCAGCATGACAATGTAGCATTCGTGTGCGGCCACTTGATTTCCTTGTAGCTTTCTGACCACGTAATTCGTAGGAAACTTGATCATTAGGTGGTATGTTAACGTTACCGCCTTCCACGAGTTAAGGGTGGGTCGTCCGAGGATAGAATTATAAATGGACGAGCAGTCGACCACAAGGAATGTCACATCCTTAGTGATCTGTTGAGGATAATCACCTACTGTTACCGAAAGCACGACTGCGCCCAATGGGAATACCCTCATACCTCCAAAACCAACCAGCAGAGCGTTTGTCGGTATTAACCGTTCTCTATCAATCCTCATCTGCTAGAACACTGGGTAGTATAGGATGTCTACTGAGCTACCATTGTCGATCAGCACCTGGTGCATGTTGAAGTCCCCTACTTGTAAGGTGACGACAAGTGCGTCATCATGAGGGTGGTAAAGACGTCAGGCATCCTCTTCCGAGAATACTATGATGGGGCTCTCTATCTGTGCTATCTTTGGTATGGAGCCTGTCAGCTGGAAGTTGTGAACCATCCTGAGGTGTGTCTTTCAGGCCTTTTTGGACGACTTGTAGTTGTCGTGCCCCCTACGATCATTCTTATATCCCCTATAGGTGGCCTAGGGCGCTCATTATCCCATTGGGGGGGGCTGCTCCTGATGTTGCTAATCCGTCCTTTCCTTGCTGACAAACTTTTGCAATTTTCCTTGTCTAATAAGGGTTTCGATCTGCTGTTTTAAGTCATAGCAATCAGTTGTATCATGTTCGTGATCATGGTGAAAACGGCAATACTTGTCCCTAGATCGCCTATTGGGATCTCCCTTCAACTTTTCTGGAAAGGTTAGGGTTCCTTCGTCCTTGATCTACATTAGCACCTAGTCAATTGGGGCAGTCAACGGGGTGAAATTCGTGAATCTTTCTGGCGGGGGCTTGGAGAGTTTGTCATCCTTTCGGTCTCCCATCCTCGCCATCTTCTGACCTTGGTCCTGTCGGGCATCTTCCTGCCTTTCCCTTTTTCTTGGCTTTTCGTCTTGAGCCAAAAGTGTGTCCTCAGCGTTCATGTACTTAATGGCTATGTAGAGGACTTCCGACATTGTTTTTGGGTCATTTTTGTATAAAGAGAAAAGGAACTTACCCTTTCGCAACCTGTTTGTGAAGGCCGCCACAAGTATCTTATCATCAGCCTCATCGATCGAGAGCGCTTCCTTGTTGAAACAGGTTATGTAGGATCTTAACGTCTCCTCTTCTCGCTGCCTGATGTTCATTAAACATGCGGTAGAATTTTGTACCTATGTCTTCCTATAAAATGCGAGGTGAACTAGGCACTTAGCTCCTTGAAAGTGCTAATGGAGTTAGGCGTCAATCGGCTGAACCAAATCATCGTGGCTCCCTTCAGTGTCGTAAGGATGGCCCTACACATGATCTCATCTGTTACCCCTTGAAGGTGCATCAAGGTTTTGAAGGTTTCCAAGTGGTCCAGAGGGTCCTTCACTCCATCATAGTTGTCGATTTGCGGCATGCAAAACTTATGTGGTGGAGGGAAAGAGTTAATGGCCACAGTGAACGGCGAGTCAGTGCGGTTGACCAAATCGTCAAGGTCGCTGGACACCCGCCCCTTGAGAGCGTTCATCATAACCTCCATCTGCTCCTTCATCGCCTGCATCTCTAAGACAATATGTGGTGGAGTTGCATCCGTGAGGGATGGCATGCTCAAATTTTGTTGTTCTGGTTTGCTTTGAGCGTTACTACCCTTTGGCCCCTCTCGTTCTCTTCTATCGACACTGGTGCCTTCTTGGTCCTGCTCTTGAATGCCGTGACCTGCGTATTTCTAGTGTAACTGCTCCTCCAGATCGTGGTTCTACTTAGTGAAGCGCTCCATGGCGGCAGCCAAGGTCTGAACCTGCCTCTCGAGGGCCACTGCGCGAGTTTCATCTCCCTGAAAGTCGCTCGTGGTCGCCATCGAGCAAGTCAGCACCATGCAACTCTTTTATTCGGGAAGCGTTTGTTATGGCTTATAAACCAAAAAACGACGAATTCCCACAGACGGCGCCAACTGATGATGCCAAAAAAACCACCAGTGAGCCACACGATACTCGCACGCTCGAGATAACACCTGTACAACAGAAAGGAAAGACCTAACAGAGAGCACTGGTGTGGTACCGGCCAAATACCTTCAAAAGGTCAAGTTAGAACTTCTCACAACTCTGGAGTGCTAGAGAGGGGGTGAATTATGCGTACCTTGATTTGTGAAGGTATTAGGGCTTTTATAGTAGTAGAAGGTTGACATCTCTTTCTTGATGTAGAAGTCTTTTCCTTATAGGAATCCTCCTGAATAATCTCAAACGTGATGGACAAGATATTTCCTTTTATAGAAAATCTTCATTAATGTGCGTATCTTTCGGAATCCTCTTTGTGCTAGGAATCCATTTACCTTGGGATTCTATGGCGGCTAAGTGTGTGTCGCAAGTATTTCCTATCTAGGGTTCCTGCCTACCACGTGGGTGCTTGATGCGTCCCTGTAGTCATCCGTTCATGCAGGATCTGTTCATGACAGGCCCATTTCATGGGGATCCGTCAACCTAGATTTTTACCCTCTTCATTTCCCATCTTCTTATCAATGAAGCCAAAAATGCAAAAGATTGAGAGATTGGATCCACCCCCTTTTCCAACTTCTTGAACTCTTCCACTTTTAATTTCATTAATTTCAAAAATAAAAGGTTTTCTCCCTTTAATGTTAGTTTTTCATGTTATAACACCTATTCTTTTATATATTATTGTTTCACAAAATATTGAAGGGCCAAGAGAGAGAGAGAGAGAGAGAGATCAATGTCAAGAAGAGTATGAAATTGGCTTTGGTTTTAGGTGCATTTAATCTAAACCTCTTAACAACACTGTCAAAGCTTGATACAATGCTTCAGCAACATTTGAGATTTTCTAAAGGTATGTTTAGGGAAGAAATAGAGCCTTCATATGTGTTACTTGTCTTTATTTATATTTTCAGGAAGTGCATAATCTTTGTAAGTGATTGAGGCAAGGTTTTGAAACCCGGACCGGACTGTACGGTCTAACCAAGTTAACAAGGAACCGCTCCTTGAAACAGTTCTATAAACACAAAAAACTGGAAATTATATTTTTACTATGATCCTCTCAAACCACGGTCAAACTGTACGGTTTTCTGAACCGAACACGGCTTTTCCAGTTTCTTCCTTAGAAAATTTTTTCGTGAAGAGCAGAAAATTTCTTCATGAAGAGCAGTTTCAGGTTGGCCAGATATGTTCTTTAGGAAGAATAAGTGAGACGGGGATAGAAAGAGGGAAAGTGAGTAAAGGATGAAGCTGTGAAAGAGAGACTTACCTTCAGATCTGTTATAATTTGCTTGAGAACTGGGGAAGACCGAAGATGAGAGACTGAGAAGTAAAGGAAAGAAAGACACAAAATTTCAAATATGAGAAGTAGATGCTGGAAAAAAAAAGTAAAAGTGTCGAAGAAGTTATCAGATTGTTTGGGAAATGTGATTGTGGGAATGAGTTGTCCTTTTTATTATTATTTAAAATTATTTTTAAACTTAAAAGTAAAAATGGAAAGCCCAAGACTTGGCTGGGTGACATGCTCAGTGAGATAAATCTCATGAGTTGACCATTTTTTAAAAAACGAAATAGACATTTTTTTATATAATATTAATATCTTATTTAGTTGAAACTATTATATAAAAAAATAATAATAATAATAAGACATGCCTATCAAGTATTTTAATACTATTTTGTATTTCTCATTATAACTTATACTTGAATTGTTAATTATAATTGTAATGTATTGTTTTATGCTTTATCATTTATTTATTTTTTCTTATTTAAAAGTTGTGATAATGTATTTGAAAATTATTTAATTTTTTCATGTTTTTTAAATTAATATTGCTCTTTTTTTTTAATTTATCTATTATTTGTATTTTATATAATTATTAAATGATTTTATGACGTCATCACGGTTCAACCTCGATTGAACCTCGATTTGACCTTAAAAACCTTGAACCTCTCTCTTTTTCGGTTCTATGAACGGTTCGGGTTTCAAAACCATGGATTGAGGTACTCAGATATATGTAAAATTAAACTTAAGATATGAAATGGTATAATTTTATGTTTCTCTGTTCAATTGTTGTTATATTTTTAATCTCTTGACATGTATATTTAGTTTTGTAAATTAAAAATTGTGAATCTTAAATCATAGATGTCCAGCCTTCAAAAAGTCATGTTTTTTTTTTTTTTTTTTTTTTTTTTAAGAAAAAAACTCCTTAAAAAAATAATAAGAATTTTTATATTGAAAAGGTCATATGTAAGAACCAAATAGACATGTACACTTGATAAAAAATATCAATAGACATGTAGTGGCATTTTTAGAGTCTAATTAATTATGGTTACTTATATATGGATATATCGTATTATAATTTTTTCTTCATATTTTAGTGACATATAATACATAATCAAAATTAATTTTCCAAACATTATAACACATATGAGTATTGTAAAATAATGAATTATGAACTTGTGCATCGCGCAGGACATCCGCTAGTTTATAATAAAGAGATACTCATAAAAACACTCACTCTTTAGTCATTACTTTTAGAGTGGGAGATATACCAAGACAGTCAAATAAAGAAAAGAGATGAGATTCATAAGAGAGAGAGAGAGAGAGAAATTTGTGATCTATGTTGTTGTTTGGTTTTAGACTCGGTTGATATGTGATTTGTTTGGAATTATAATGGGTTGATACGTGATCAGGGTGTGCAAAAATATTTTTAAGGGTGAATTAAACTAATAAATTTTTTTTTTCAAAAGTACACTATTGGCCCCTAAAGTTTTAAATTAGTGTTATTGATCCTAAAAAAAAAAAAAAACTATTAAGCTTTTCCATTGGTGCCTGTGAGTTTTATTGCTTATGTGGTTAACAAAAAAGAATATTGTGATAATTTTTAGGTGACATGGCAATGCATGACCCAAGAAATATGAAATATCCAAACCCGTCTGAAACGGGTTGTCCCAATTCAATTGAATCTGAAGATGCTCTAGCTTGATATTCAAACCCCTTTGGTGCTCTCTCCCAAGTCCCAAATAATCCCATCAACTACCATGTCCCAAAGAACACGTTGCCACCGACGGCCATATGAAATACTAGGCGATAGACAACGCAAAGCTTGCAACTTTATTCAAGTCAGGGGGTTCAACATGTGGAGCTGCCCCTGTCAGGGAAAAATATACAAGTGCGGCCATGCAGTACATTTTTTTCCAATACAACAGTAAACTCTAATCTAAAGTGACAAATAAAATGGGGCAATGTTTTTTCCTATTGTCACTCTTCCAGGGCGGATCGGATTACAAACCAGAACAAACACAAACTAAGCTCAACATAGCCCATAAGTATCAAATTATTTCATACTCTTTGTTCAACCTGATTATTATGCTTACAGGATAGAGTGTCATGCTCTCTTTTTATTTATTTATTTTTATACTCGTGGAGTGACCATTACTCCAAGGGTACTCCGTTATTTCTAATGAAACTGCACTTTTGTCCACATGCAGCAGTTCCTGTCTTAAATCATACACACACGTATAACTGTAAACGCTAGTATCTAATTGGTCAATCAATGTGATTGTCACATCATTTTTGTGCCAAGATCAGCATATTGGGATGATTCATTAAAAACATGGGTTGTCGCTACAGTCGGGATTTTTAATTGCTTAAGCACACGAAAATTTAAGATAACCATGTGAGTCTCAATGATTTTAGATGTGTATTAATCATTTTATTTGAGACCATCGGAATATTGACAGTCGATATCTTGTTTTCCTTCACTGTTTTTATGCTCAACTCCCTAATGTGGAGGAGATTGGTCCTAAAACAGATTCACTCCCTGCATTTTCTAAATGCAGTGTTATATGTTGAGCAGAAATTGGAACCCATAGGCACCAAATTTAAATTTAAATGGCTCAAACCACCTTCTATTAATTAATTTCACAAGTTCTAAGGGATTGAGCTAGTAAGATGTTCATTTATTATAATTTTTTTTTTATCAAATTTTGTACAGTAAACTTGAGATTTTAAATTTTACGAGGTATTTTGTGAGACCAATATCCTAGAATTTATAGAAGTTGAACAATTCTTGCACTAGAAATGAATACCTTGGGCCATGAAATAGAATTCAATAGTGACATGACAAAAATTTGTTAAAGGCAGTGAATTGACTTCGAAGTAGAAGAGCAAATATATATTCTGTTTTTCACTCGTGTATATACAAAATGAGATGGTCTATCAACCTATACAAATTTACAGACAAAAATGGATGCCCATGATGAATTCAGGGCTAGTGGTTGAGCTTGTTGAGAAAGGAAACTCGGGTCTTGACTAGACACCTAGAAAAACATTCCAGCACCTCTTCCACATCTTGAATGCTGGACTCCAACTTCCCCATCCAGTTCTGCACATTCTGAACATGGATGGAGTAATCAGATTTGTTTGTCTTGTGACTAATGAGAGTTTGTAATGCTGCAACTACCTTCTCAAACTCATTTGCGTCTGTTTCTTCACCCTCACATGCTATTCTCTTGGGGTGCACCAACTTCGAAACTACAAACCAGCCACTTGATTTTGATAGTAACTTTGGTCCAGCTATAAAGGTCAAGAGTGATTCAAAGACCAAGATAGTTACAGCCTCCAGCTCTTTTAACATGCTAACAATGGCTAGATCTTCATTTTTCTTAGAGTTCAACTTAGTTTGCATGCCCTTTAAGGCCTTCTGCATTGCCTTTTTTACCACCTTCCTAGAGGCCAAGTATTTTTCAACTTCCCTTCCAAGCTCCAATTTACTGCCATGTCTTCTGCGCAGGGTTGATTGAAGTTCACTTGTGCATTCCTTTGTTTGCAACAATGCATCCCTTGCAATACCACACACATCCACGAGCCTGAGAGATCCATCCAACAGCTCATTAAACCATTTATGATTCTGTTCTTGGGCTAAGGCATGTGCAAAAGGTAACAGGAGCAAGTTATCAACACAGTCATGCAAATCTTGAAGCCCAATTATCTTCTGGCTTAATGATGTTGATGATGAAGAGGTTACTTCAGAACATCTCAATCTGTTCAATTGGTTGTTGAATTCTGAAATGAGCGGGTGTGATCTAGTGGGAAAGCTGTTAGAGCGAAAATGGTGATGGGAAGTTTCGTTGACATGAGAATCAGCCATGTTTAACTAAAACAAGAAAGACGTTTCTCTGTTGAATGTACAATTTTGTGTATCAATTTGCTTTGCTTTAGTTAGCATCTTCTCAATATATATGATGGGGTGAGGTGGACATAAGGAATCTCAATATTTTCAAATATCAATGAGTTGTAACATTATTTTGATCTGGATCTAAACACTCCTTCAGCGTTGTCTATGCAGTGTCTCCCCATTGCCAGCTCCCCAACTCAATATCAAATTATTTTAAGTGTCTAAATTACAGGAGCATCTTTGCAGAAGATAACACTATACATTGAATTCGACAATTATCTATAAGATAGGCAACACATAAGAAGCATTGAACCAAGTCTCCAACTCACTATTGCAGCAATGTTTTTGCAATGTCTCCTCTCACCAGCTCTCCATCTCACATTCAATCATATTTAAATTCAAAAATCACAAGAGCATCTTCATAAATTTAGTTAAAATATACGATATAACGAAGGACAAGAAATGGCAATAGCCATTATATCCAGCCTACACGCCTACCTTTCAGGCAGATAGTAGTCTGTACCCCTCGTGCACACATAAATATCATTAAATTACCAGTTTCATGCAATGAAAAATAATGTTTATTACAATCAGACAGTAATTCCTAAAATCTGGAAAAATTTTCTTCAGTGCGTAAAGTGTTGGTCATCCTGGTACTACTTGCTTCCTGTAGATTTTTAATTATAAATACACATATCAAATTCTTCCACACTCTTTTTTTTTTGCCTGATTATTATCATGTTTACAAGATAGTATATGTCATGGTCTCTGCTATTTCTAATGAAACTCAATTTATCGACATGCAATGTCTAGTATTTAGTATATCTATACCATGTTGGAGCATCTACAGACCTTCACTTTATCCACATACAGCAACAGCTATCTAAAATCACACGTAAAGATTAATGATTTAATTGGTTAATCATTGTGATTGATACATCATTTTTGTGCCATTGGGGCAAGATCTGCATATGCAACTTCTCCATTTCTACTCATATTGTAGACAATTTTATTGTCTGATTCATTAAAAACATGGGTTGTCCCTACAGTCAGGATTTTTAATTGATTAAGCACAGAAATTCAAGTAAACCATATGAGTCTCAATTATTTTAGATGTGTATTAATAAATTTATTTGAGACAAAATAAAATATTGACAGAGCAGAAGTCATCTTTTCCTTTTCTGTTTTTATGTTGAACTAGTCGCATACGCACGCAATGTGTGGGAATATATAATTATTTTGTAATATGATACAATTCATAATTTATTCTCTAAAATTTATTGAAGATAGTTTTCTCCTAAAAAATTGAACTATTTCTAAAATTATTTTTCAACTCTCTATCTCTACAAATATATCATTATATTATTTTGATTTTTTTTTTTTTTTTTTGAGATATGATATTTGTAACCCAATAATGGAGGGACATGTCAACACAACATTAGATTTCCTATTTTTCTTCCCATGATGAGATTGTATCATATTTTAATTCTACTAAATTTTGAGGTGCAACCTTCGTACCAGTTGCTAAATTCTTAATTCCTAAAAGTGATGTCTAGTTAGTTGCCAACAGAAAAGAATAAAGACCAAAAAAATCAATAAATAAATAAATAAAGTGAAGTTTTATAGGTTAGAATCATCATGTACAAAAACTTATTTACAATAAGGTAAATAAATAAAATACATACTAAACAAACCTTACTTCAGCAAAATGATCAAATTTAATAGACCATCACTTATATCAATTTCCATCAAAGACCAAACTGTCAAATAGTAATGTGCCATTGATTTTACCCATGTCCACTACAGACATTTATCGATGTGTCCATATATAAATCACTCAATTGTCATTGTTTTGAATTCCCAGAGAAAATCAAAATAGTGCGTGTATGAATTGTAAGTAAGTGACTCACTTGTATTGCCATAACATGGTCAAAGTTGGTGGCAAACTTGCTAAACTCGGCCAATAGTTCTTACCTCGGAGAAGATGTCTATTAACATTCCAGGTTATGAATTTCAAATGGCTACGGAAAGTTATTAGTTTGTATCAGTTGCTATGCGCCAAGAATAGCAATTGCTTCTGCCTTCATTGGAACACATCAGCTATATCATATTGTGTTTAATAAGGAAAGAAATAGTAAAATCCAAAAGAAAGAATATTGTTAAGTTTTGTCTAAAACTCATGTACATAGTATTCTAGATATTCAAGAAGAGAAAATTCTAAAAAGAAAATCAAGTTGTTGAAAAAATAGCATAATTCAAAATCTAAAACTAAAAACCCAATTATTGTTCATGTACACAGTATTATAGATAGGTATTCAAAAATTAAGAACCAGTTAGTTTTTCTACCTACACAACAATTAGCATAAAGCTAGGTACTAATGAAATTTAAAAATAATTCAGTTCTTTGAATTTCGTCACTCCTAAAATACCAAAAAATTTCTTATAAGCTAAACAATCCTCAAAGTTATTCGTCAACCAAACTGGCCAACTAAGGTCTCAAACACAAAAATTCTAGCCACAGCACAACAATCTACTTAAGCTAATGTACTTTGAAGAATTAGAGTTTTCTTTAAAAAATTAAGATAAAAAAAAAATTTAGTCTGTTACATCCCAAGTTCCATACACAAAAAAAATTTAAGGTTCAAACTCTACTCTCTTTTCTCTTTCATTTTCCCACAATTTCTGGGACACCAAATAGTCAAGTTAAACAATAAACAACAAATTATTAGTATAAGGAATGAAAATCTAATATAGCTAATGTGTATTGAACCATAAAAAGCAAATTATCAAGCAGCACCCAAGAAAAGCAACAAATTTATTCCTCTTTCCTTCAACAGGTTCTAAGAAAAGAATGGTTACCAATTGATTAGTATGACCTTCAATAGATTAAAAAGCCTCCAGTGATTGTGAGTCTTGATCATTGACATCTGTCAAGGAATTGATAAACGAAACAGAGATAAAAATGAAATTTAGTTCAGTATATAGGATGACTGGAAAAAGAGAACAATAGTAATTTCTCTTTGATGAAAATGAATAACACTTTTACTATAAATCAAAGACCAAAATAAAAACATCACATTGAAATTAATTATCATACATTGTAGCAAACATATTGAGAGTAACATTTTTACAGTCTAGAGAAGGGCAACCATAAAACAATTTATAACAAAAATGATCAAATGCCCAACTAAAATCAATTTTAAAAAAGAAAAAAAATATATATTTTAATAGTTTTGAGACCATGTAAACTCAATCTCATTCATAATGAAATCCCAAAATTGAACCACGTTTTTTTTTCCTAGTAATGAGATGGGAATAAATAAAAAAAAGAATAAAAATAATACAAATAGCATAACTCATTTTGAGTTTATACTCTTTGGACCTGGGCTACTAATGTTCACCTCTCATCTGCTTCAGTTTCGTTTGCAAGCTCTAGAGTCATTGTCTGTCTCTTGCACTCATTTGATTGGGTTTTGGTAGACGAACTTGAGCCATGACCAAAAGAATGGAAAAAAACACTAATGAAACTATCGCATTGAAAGCCATACCGATCAATTTGTAAAAAGAGAACAATTGAAAATTTATAGGAAAAAAAAAATGAGAGGTGAGGAGGTTGCAATCTATCAGTGACTATAAGAATTCCATATAATAGCGGTATCTCAAGAGCCTGGGTTAATGGGAAGACACATGACAGATTTGGAGATAAAGTATCGGTGACTATAAGAATTCTATATAATAGCAGCATCTCAAGAGTCTGGGTTAATGGAGAGACATGCGATAGATATGGAGATAAAGTAACACCTGAAATTAAGAAGAGACTTAATAAATGGCAATTAGTAAAACAAAAAATAAAAAAAATAAAAGAAAATAAATGATGACATGACGCTGATGTGACTTAACTGAAGTGTAGCAATAATAAATGTTACGCTTGAGTTTTTAGATATATATAGATTCCCTAAAATGGAGGAGCTTGGTCCTCAACCAGATTCATGCCCTGCAATCTCTAAAAGCTCAGTATTATGTGCAGGTAAAAAATTGGAACCTGTAGGCTGGATTGCTAAAACAATCTAAGGCACCAAATTTAAAATGTAATGATTCAAACCACCTCCTTCTGTTAATTGATTTCACAAGTTCTATGGATTGAGCTACTGAGATGATATTTACTATATTTTTATTACCAAATTTTGTACAGTTGACTTGAGATTTTAAATTTTATGAGTTATTTTGTGGGAATGATATCCTAGAATTTATAAAGATTGAACCATTCTTGAACTAGAAATGAATACTTTGATGGAGGCAAATATTTGATAGAGGCAGTGAATTGTCTTAGAAGTAGAAGAGAAAATATGTATGTTTTTCATTTGTGTATTTGTACAAAATGAGAAGGCCTATCATCTTGTAAAAATTTACAGCCAAAAATGGATGCCCATGATAATTTGGGGCTAGTGGTTGAGGATATTGAGAAAGGAAACTCGGGTCTTGACTAGACGCCTTGACAAACATTCAAGCACCTCATCAACATCTTGAATGCTTGACTCCAACTTCCCCATCCAGTTCTGCACATTCTGAATATGGATGGAGTAATCACATTTGCTTGTCTTGTGACTGACGAGACTTTGTAATGATGCATCTACCTTCTCAAAGTCATTTGCATCTGTTTCTTCACCCTCACATACTATTCTCTTGGGGTGTAGTAGCTTGGAAACTACAAACCAGCCACTTGATTTTGATTGTAGCTTTGATCCAGCTATAAAGGTCAAGAGTGATTCAAAAACCAAGATAGTTACAGCTTCTAGCTCTTTTAACAAGCTAACAATGGCTAGATCTTCATTTTTCTTAGAGTTCAACTTAGTTTGCATGCCCTTTAAGACCTTCTGCATTGACTCTTTTACCACCTTCCTAGAGGCCATGTATTTTTCAACCTCCCTTGCAAGCTCCATTTTACTGCCATGTCTTCTGCGCAGGGTTGATTGAAGTTCACGTGTGCATTCCTTTGTTTGCAACAATGCATCCCTTGTAACACCACACACATCCAAGAGCCTGAGAGATCCATCCAACAGCTCATTAAACCATTTCTGATTCTGCTCTTGAGCTAAGGATTTTGCAAAAGGCAACAGGAGTAAGTTATCAACAGAGTCATGCAAATCTTGAAGCCCAATTAGTTTCTGGCTTAATGATGTTGATGATGAAGAGGTTGCTTCAGAACATCTCAATCTGCTCAATTGGTCGTTGAATTCTGAAATGAGCGGGTGTGCTCTAGTGGGAAAGCTGTTGGAGCGAAAATGGTGAAGGGAGGTTTGGTTGATAGGAGAGACATCCATGTTTTCCTAAAACAGGAAAGACTTCTTGCAGGTGAATGTACAATCTTGTATAGCAATTTTTCTTTGCTTTAGTTAGCATCTTCTCAATATATATGATGGGGTGAGGTGGATATAAGGAATCACATTATTTTCAAATATCAATGAGTTGTGACATGATTTTGATCTGGATCTAGACACTCTCTCAGCATTGTCTACGCAGTGTCTCCCTCTCTCCAGCTTCCCAACTCAATATCCAATTATTTTATGCTTCTTAACTTACAGGAGCATCTTTGTAGAAGATAACACAACATATTGAATTGGAAAATGATTGATAAAATATGAAGTTATTAAATTCCAATTGAAGTTTGAAGACCTAATGTTTGATTAATAATTATGCCACCAATGATGCTATAAGAAGCTGGGAAATGAGCTTATGGGAAACAATATTGCAGTGCCACATGCTTATTATGTCTTATTTAATTCTAGAAAACAATTATGGATAAACCACAAGTTGCAGAAATTATTGAGAGAGTGATGCCCCATTTTTTGCATTGTCCCTTGTTCCCATAAATTGATAACTCCTCACAGATTGCAAACTTGTTCAAGGACTATGAAAGGAAACCCCCTTGGAAGGAAGGTGGGTTTCACAGCAAGAAAAGCCTTTCACCATGTTCCCTTGTACTATAGTCACCACCAATAGTACGGTTCAACCTTTCGTTTATTCAGTAGTACTACGCAACTTACTGAATCAGAGCCGCTGAAAACCATAAGGATTCATATATTTCTTAAAATATAAGTAAGCATTAGAATTTCAAAAGAAATGTATATGCATATGTTTGCAATTACGGTAAATAACTAACATAGCACTATTTAAAAAATCTATGAAATGCTGAGGGGAATTTAATGGATATCACAGACAAGGCAACCTGATTGTAATTAATTTGACACATATCACACAGTTATAGTAATTTTATAATACATGTGTGCACGAGTGACATAACAATCTTGTCTCCCAGAAACTCAGGCTGAGCTATTGTTAGAATGGATTATGCTCATTTCTTATTAGAGAACATGTTGCTGATACTGCACATATGTTGAATAATTTATATATCAATGCTAAACTTTTATGTCATGAAGGGAAGTGCTCGTGTGATTTTATAAGTTAAATCACTTACACCTGTATATGCTAGTATAATGCTTAATGATATCATTGGCTATACTATGTGATTGTTAATTGATTGTTGTGCCATAGGCAGGCATGGTCTGCATATGCGACTTCTCCATTTCTGTTCATAATGTAGAAACTTTTATTAGGCTGATTCATTAATAACATGGCTTGTCACTCAAAGAGAGGCAGTCAGAATTATTAATTTCTTAAGCATACAAAACTCAAGTAAACCATGTGAGTCTCAATGATTTAGATGTGTTTTAATCAAATTATTTGACACAGTCAGAGTATTTATCTCTCTTGTTTCTTGTTTTTCTTTTCTGTTTTTCTGTTCAACTCTATAAGTGGAGGAGCTTGGTCCTTAATCAGATTTAAGCCCTGTATCCTCTAAATGCACAGCGTATATCAAGAAGTAATTGGAAATTTGGAACCCATAGGTTAAAATGTAAAACAGTCTGAGGCACCAAATTTAAATTTCAGCGGCTCAAACCACCTCCTTCTATTATTTATTTAACAAGGTCTAATGGATTCAACTAGTGAGATGATCATTTACTATATTTTTATAACCAAATTTAGTACGAAGGGCTTGAGACTTAAAATTTTACGTGGTATTTTGTGAGATCCAATATCTTAGAATTTGTTAAAATTGAACTATTCTTGTGCTAGGAATGAACACTCTTGGACTAAAATTCATAAGTGATAGTAGCAAATATTTCTGAAACAGTGAATTGACTTAGATGTAGAAGACAAAATATGTGTATTTCATTCGTTTATGTGTACAAAAAGAGAAGGTCTATCACGTTGTACAAATTTACAAACAAAATTGATGCCCATGATGATTTCTGGGCTAGTGGTTGAGGATGTTGAGAAAGGAAACTCGGGTTTTGACTAGACGCCTAGACAGACATTCAAGCACCTCTTCAACATCTTCAATGCTTGACTCCAACTTCCCCATCCAGTTTTGCACATTCTGAACAAGAATGTGTTGGGCTTTGTAGAGCCTAGTTGTGTTTGATCCGATTGACGACCCGACCCGAATAATGTTGCGTGGTTTTTAATGGGAAATTTTCTGAGGCTTAGTCCATGGAGTGGAAGCTTGGACCGAAAAATTTTTGGCCCATTTTGTAGCCAATTGTGTATCCTACGCGCAGGATATAGAAAACACAGCTTGATGATTAGGGTTTTGTTGTTGTCGTGTTTTTAGAGAGAGAAAAACACTATAGCCGCAATTTATATTTTTTTTCCTGATAATAGTGAAATTCCTACAACTCCGTGAACGTAGGCAAATTGCCGAACCACATAAATATTGTCTTGTGCGTGTGATTATTTTTCTTTGGCGAGTGTTTTCTCAATTTTTTTGTTTCTCACAGGTTGGGAATTTCGGTTGAATTCCCTACATAATGGAGTAATCGGATTTGCTTGTCTTGTGACTAATGAGAGATTGTAATGCCGCATCTGCCTTGTCAAATTCATCTGCATCTGTTTCTTCATGCTCACAGGCTACTTTTTTCAGGTGCACTAGCTTGGAAACCACAAACCAACCATTTGATTTGGATTGCAACTTTGGTCCAGCTATGAAGGTCAAGAGTGATTTGAAGACCATGACAGTTACAGCTTCTAGCTCTTTTAACATGCTAACCATGGCTAGATCTTCATTTTTCTTAGAGTTCAATTTAGTTTGCATGCCCTTTAAGGCCTTTTGCATTGCCTTTTTTACTACCTTCCTTGAGGCCAAGTATTTTTCAATCTCCCTTGCAAGCTCCATTTTATTGCCATGTCTTCTACGCAGGGTTGATTGAAGTTCACGTGTGCATTCCTTTGTTTTCAATAATGTGTCCCTTGCAATACCACACACGTCCAAGAGCCCGAGAGATCCATCGAATAGCTCATTAAACCATTTCTGGTGCTGCTTTTGAGCTAAGACTTGTGTGCAAGGCAACAGGAGCAAGTTATCAGCACAGTCATGCAAATCTTGAAGGCCAATGAGTTTCTGGCTTAATGATGCTGATGATGAAGAGGTTGTTTCAGAACCACTCACTCTGCTCAATTGGTCATTGAATTCTGAAATCAGCGGGTGTGCTCCTGTGGGCAAACTGTTGGAGCGAAAATGGTGAATTGAGGTTTGGTTGACAGGAGAGGCATTCATGTTTACCTAAAACAAGAAAGACACCTTGCAATTGAATGTACAATTCTGTGTATCAATTTGCTTTCATTTAGTTAACATCTTCTCAATATATATGGTAGGGGTGAGGTGGACATAACATAAGGAATCTCATTATTTTTATATATCAATGAGCTGTAACATGGTTTTGATTTGGATCTAGACACTCTCTCAGCATTGTTTATGCAGTGTCTCCCCTCTTGTCAGCTTCCCAGCTCAATATCAATTATTTTAAGCTTCTAAACTCACAGGAGCATCTTTTCAGAAGATAACACTACATATTGAATTGGACAATGATCAATATGATATGCAACAGCAACATTCACACCATCTCTTCTGGTACAACAAAGGGCAAAGCTCCTCTATCCAGTTTGGCCTGCCTGCCTTGCCGGGAACCATAGGGCTACAACACTACACATAATAAATTAGTAGTGATGTTTATGCTTTTATGTGGTATAGCTTCCTCAGTTATTACTGATTCTACTAATTAAATATTGTTATTATAGTTTTAGCAATATTTTGAGTTGCACGCATTGCATGATCCTCTTGAAGTTGAATGATAAATTAACAATTCTTGTAATAAACATGCTTAAAATGAAGATGGTAAAGACTTAATCCAATCTTAAATTCATTGTTGTCCTTTTTGTCCCTTTCTCACTATCACAATATATGCAGCTTTTCTACAAAGTAGAGACCAGTGGGGAGCGAACTTTAATTTGTATTTCCCCTTTTTTGGTGAGGCCAGCAACTTTGGTAAATAATCATCAGTGCTTTTTCTGTTGCAGTCATGCGTGGAATAACTTTATATATGTGTAGAATCTATGATCACTAGTCCAAATCTGTTACTTTTTGTTGGGGAGACTCCAATTGAGGCCAACTTCCAAACAATAACATTTTTTGGATACGATAGCTAATAGTTTGATCACGATTATATTTGCTACCCCATGATTTGTTTGTTATTTCCACGTTCTGCATATTATTAGCACTCGTCATTCAAGTTTTTTTTTTTTTTTGGAGCCAAATAAGTTAGGAGTATTTTGTCATGGTTAATGCAATATATTGAATAGTACTTTAGGTACATTTTGTATATGCCACCTTACACTAGTGCACTAGAGGAAATGTATAAACAAATTTTATAACGGTGTTGATTTGTTCATAAGTATGCTAAGTTAGACATATAAGATGTTTTCAATGTTGCAATAGTGGAGACATCCACACGAAGTAACAATATTTAACGTGATTTGGCCATAGTGGTAGCTCTAGGAATTTTTTCTAGGGTGATTATTTTAAAAGACTTAAATTATACAAAATCTAATAAAAAAGAGAATTTGGATATATTGATATCACACACAAATATATGAAGTTTTACAATTTCCTTCTATTAAAATGATAATTCAACTCAACTTTAATTTTTGTTATGTGCATAACATTAATCTATTGACCATTTAACTCAACTCAAATTTTTTGTTGTGTCAACAACATTATTTTTTGTTGTTACTTAACATACTGGTCTTTGTAATTTATAATTGTGTTTACACTTATCGGTCTTTGTAATTGTCCAATTGCCTTTACTATTTTATTTATTAACTAGCATAACATTTTTGGAGTGCCAACCACGAGTCTTTGTCTTTTAAAACTCTCTCTTTCTCTCAAAATTGTTTTTTAACTTTTAAGTGGTAAGTTTGTTGTTAGACTCCCCCCCCCCCCCCCCCCCCCAAGATTTAAGATAAGCAAACTAATAATTTTTGTTATTGCACTTGATTTTTTTTTTTTTTTTCAGATTTTAGATAAATAAAATTTGTTGTTGGGCTTTTTCATTTTTTTAAAATAGGTCATGGATACTGTTAAGGGATGCCAAGTTTTAATTTTGTTGGGCATAATTACCTAAATCAACCACCTAAAAAAATTTTAGGTTATTCATTTTTTATTTATAACAGACAATAGAAAAATATTTCAAAAATAATGCATATAAATTTATTTATTTTTCAACAAGTTGTTCATTTGAATACCATCACATAATGTGGAGCTATCACTATTAAGCCCACTCCATGTCTACATCCACACGCAATGTCAACCAATATCCACTATCAACGATATGAATTACAATCACACTTAATCAAACCTCATAACATTCACAACTCACACAAACACTCACGAACTTCACTAACATAAACAAAACCTCTCACAAACTTCACACACTCAATCACAATACCAAAGCCTCGATGAACCCAATAACTCTCTCACATTCACAAAACAAACAAACTTTCAATACATAAAGAAGGGTAATCTTTCAACCACAAAAATAATTTAGCAAATTAATCTTTGAAGAAACTAATTCATGTTTTTCTAGAAATCTTCTCCTCTCACGTGGGAGGCTTGGACAAAAGCTACCCAACCCTTTGCAACAATGTCTATTTATAAGGCTTCAATCCTATTTTTTGATGGACAAGGAATACATATAATTACTTCTTCAACGAGAGAACATTTTTCCTTCTATATAAAGGAGAATCCTTGTCTTCCACACCAAGGAAAAAACATTTCCTTCCATGCCAAGGAAAAACCCAAATCAAATCATTTAGGAATTTGAGACAATTTCTAGCATTCAAAAATAACATAATTTCATATAAAAATTTTCTAAGAAATTTATGAAGATGCAGTGGATCCATATGTGGTTTTAGGATGTTCATATGGAACACTCTAATTTTCCTTTAAAATGTTGAAATCTAGACTCTATTTTCTCCAACAATGTTCATCATCACAATCATAGAGATCTTTTAAGGCCATACTCTATAAACAATTTTTATCAAGGACTTAGCAGGTGAGGCCTAGAGAGTAAGTTTAATGAATGAGGATGAAGATTAGGCATCATAAGATGCTATTTTCTCAAGGAAGACCTTAGACTTTAATGAATAACTTAGTCAAAAAATTTATCTGTATTTTCTCAAGTTTACTTAATATACATTAGCTGTGAGGTTGACATGTGGAATCACCTGGCCGTCAGCTATTAATGAGTCCTAACATGATTTTGATTTGGGTCTAACTGTTGTGCCTGCCAATGTTTGCTCAATGTCTCCCACAACTCAAAATTACCAAACAATAACCATTACAAATGGATCCGGTTTCAAACTATATTGGTGTCACTCATGTCATTTTATGGAATGATGAATATAATATGTTGTGCACGAATGGCACTGATGTCTTGCTACTTTGACATATAATTCCAAATATCTTAAGTGGACATATTTAGTTTCCCAATAAATTGTTATTGTAGTTAGAAGACCTAATGTTTGATAAATAATTATGCCACAAGTGATGCTAAATATGAAGCTGGGAAATGAGTTTATAGGAGACAAGATCGCAGTGCCACCTTGGTGCTAAGATATTAGTGCTATTTAATTCTAGAAAACAATTACAGACAGATCAGAAGTTGCAAAAATTATTGAGAGAGAGATGCTCCATTTTATGCTGGTGTATCCCTATATGGAAGACAATACTGAATTGTAACTTATGCTAACTTGTTAACCCTTCACAGATTGAAGAGTTGGTTAAGTGCTATGAAGAGAAACGACCCTGGATGAAAGGTGGGTTTGTCAGCAAGAAAAGGACAATTTTTATGGATAATTTTATTTTAAAAATTATTTGGTAAAGGAACATTGCTTTAAACTTAATTAGCAAAATGGCCTTTTCTAAAGCTCATCTTTCAAAGAGACGAGTTCAATTCAATAAAAGAGTTCCACCTATGTTATGTTATGTTGGCACGGGTAGTGTGACATGACCATTTTCATGTTTGAGCGGAACTCGTTTTTCCTAAAGACAAGTACACTTGGATGCACATCTAGTCAGCGTACCAAAAACATGGCTGCAAGAAAAGCCTTTCACCATTTTCATTTTTATTATGATAACCACCAACTAATTACTGTCCAACCTTTTATGTTTGCAATTACTATAAATAATTAACATAACAAGAATTTTTTTTTTAATCCAAGATAAAAATTCTACTCTAACTTAATCTAATTGTATATATATGTGAAACTCCCTCTTAAAAACTTGAACTTCAGCACTTGTCTCCCACTCCCACAAAAACATGTACTTATGAAATGACCATTACACTAAGGGTGTGCAGTGGTCATAGCAAAATTTTGAAAACGCTATGAAATGCTAAAGAAAATTGAATGGATGATGAAAATGACAACACAGCCTGATTGTGATTAATGTAACACCTGTTGCACAGTTATGGTAATTTAATGATGCAAGTGCGCACGAGTGACACAGCCATCATGTCTCCAAGAGAAACTCAGGTTGAGCTATTGTTGGAATGGCTAATGCTTATCCTTTATGGGAGAAGATGGTGCTGATACCCCACGTGTGTTGAATATTTTACATATCATTGCACAATATTTCATGTCATTAACATGTGATTTTTTGAGTAAAATATACTTGGTAATGAGTTGTGAAGCTGTTGGTGGGGAGACATTGCAAATACATGGCTCAGATAGCTTTTAGATCCAAATCAAAAACATGTGATATTCATCGAGATTCGAAGAGAAAGAGATTCCTTTTGTCTTCCTTACTTTGTGATATATATAACCAGTAGATGTCAAGGGAAGAAAGGCAAACCTTTAGACTGAATTGAAAATAAACTCCAAAGCAGTCTTTTTTCTGACCTGAAAAAGGAAATGGCGTTCTCTCCTTTAAACCAAAAATCCAATTACCAAGCTCGTTCTATTAGCTTACCCTCCAAACCACACCCTCTCATTGTACAATGCAATGAGCACTTGTGCAGATTAGGTGCTTCTGATGCTTCCTCTTCAACATCATCATCCTTAAGCAGCAAACTAAGTTGCCTTCAGGATTTGCATGAATGTGTTGAAAAGTTGCTTCAGTTGCCACTAACTCAGCAAGCTATTGTGCAAGAGCACAATGACAAATGGGTAGAAGAGCTTTTGGATGGATCACTCAGGCTCTTGGACGTGTGTACCGCAGCCAAGGATGCCTTGATACATACAAAAGAATGTGCACGTGAACTTCAATCAATTATTCGTAGAAGACGAGGAGGAGAAATGGAGCTTGAAAGGGAGGTTCAGAAATATTTGATGTCTAGGAAGGTTGTCAAGAAGGCAGCCCAGAAGGCCTTAAAGGGTATGGAAAGAAAGTGTGCTGAAAAAAACCATGAGAATCTAGTCATGGTTAGCACATTGAGAGAAATAGAAGCAGCCACCCTTGATGTGTTTGAATCCTTGTTGTCCTATGTAGCTGGCCCAAGGTCACGATCAAAATCAAACTGGTCCTTGGTGTTCAAGTTGGTGCACCCCAAAAGAGTAGCATGTGAGAATGAAGAAACAGATAAATCTGAACTAGAAAA